>JAWWEQ010051257.1:0-10387 GCA_035583055.1 Torymus tubicola | reverse complement strand
CTGAGGAGTTATAAATTAATCAAAATCGGTCAAAAATGCAGAAAATGCTAAAATGACCAACTTTGACCCTCTGCCACCAAAAAACTAGAAGTGAAAAAAATCTGAAAAAATTCAGGATTTAGGTGATTTTAAAATAAAAAAAAAATTTTGACCTCTCGATTCACCAGAGAACTGTCCATATATATAATAACGCCGAGTATACCGTGAGTGGACACATCAGGGAGAACTATATAAACTCATCCTTCTTCTTTGCCACCTCGTATATATATAGAAAGATTTTCATGAGCGCGTTTTTATTCGATTACCAGAAACTAAACGTCCGTACTTTGCCATACGTTGCAACTAAAGCTTAATCACAATGTCACGTATCTCTCAATCGTACATGCTAACCGTTTACAGACTATTTCGCAAACACGAAAACCACAAAACGACCGTTGTACCCAGTCGATTTTTCTCCAGTGCTACTCGAAAAATCCACAAAAACACTTACAGCTCTCTCTCTCTCTCTCTCATTCTCACACACATATACATGTATAACTTGAAGGGTAAGCGCAAGCTACCGGCTGCTTTGGCGAAAAGGGAAGGGAGAGCGGTTAGGTCTCGTCGTCGTCGTCGTCGTCGTCGACGACGTAGATATAGACGCGCGGGATGTGGGTGGACGCGTGGGTGGCGGTAGTACGGGGGGTTGCGCAGCACAGCCGTCGTCCGTTCTCTCTCTCTCTCGCTACCCTCCCTCCTGACTCGACGCCCGCCTCCCGGGAGGGTGGCGAAACTATGCGAAGAATGTGCAATTAGTGAACAGAGCGCCGAGCGAGGCGAGAGAGAGAGACAGCTAGCAAGCTAGCTTCGCCTCTGTTCACTCGCCGCCCACCCCTAAGAGAGAGAGAGAGAGAGGGATCAGAATCGCTGTACTCTCGTGTGTGTGTGTATGTGTGTGTGTACATATACGTATAAGCATGTGTGTATGTGTAGGAAAGGGAAGGGAGATGGGTCGCCTGGAAGAAAATGGAAAGAAAGGAAGATGGATGGAACGACGGCGTATAAGGGGAGTTTACGGGGGGAGAGCGCAGGGTGATAAAAGCCGGAGAAAAAGGGACTTTTCAAAACGGGGGGTAGGCGAGAGGTCGTCCTATACGTTGTGCGCAAGGATATACGAGAGCCGGACAACGACGACGCGTCGTAGATCGAGCGCGAGAAAGCGGTGGGGTCAGCGTGTCAGATATAGCGATTATCTGTGTGTGTCTGTGTGCGTACACGCGAATGGTTTTGTCTTTTAGGTGATGGAGGGTGTAGGGGAGTTTATTGCGTTTTATGTGTATGTGTGTGTGTGTGTGTGTGTGTGTGTTAGAAGAAGAGGGAGAGAAAGTTTTTTTCGAGAGCAGAGGGGGAACAACGAGTTTATTAATTGGAGGGTCTCGGCTCGGTGGTTCTTTTATTGGGGTATTTGCGATTATTGGATAGGTGATTGGATGAGGAATAAAAAGAAAGATTTTCTTTTTATTCAGGCTGTCGGGTGGGTTGATTTGCCGAATGGAATACCCGAGTGATGGTAGTTTCAGACTTTTTAAACACATTTGAAGATCATTCTTCAGGATTATCGACGCATTAAAATTTTCGTATGCCATTTTATGAAATAAAATTATAATTTATGAGTTCACTTGTAATTCATATATATGCAAAGGTAACCTCAAAAGGAACTAATCCTCTTAACGCGTACCATAATAATTAACCCTCACCAAAAACCATCATCTGCCTTCTCTATTCCATCTACTTCGCTCTTCACTTCCATCATCATCCCCCTCGTCTCATCATCAAAGCTCTCTCTCTCTCTGTCTATCTCTCTCCTATCCGAAAGTGCATCAACAAGGTAGGTAGGCAGGCAGTGCAGGCAAGCAGATAAGCAGAGCTATAGCTGCGGTCCAGCAGACTCCGCAATCTTGCGTGTATACTGCAAATCCCGCGGCACTTCTGACGATTGTGGATCGTTAATCAGCTAAACAAGCTTAAACGCACTTCTGACTCTCAAGGAGGATCGGACGCTTGCTACTGTTGTTGGGTGCACTTATGCGATGTTTGCTGTGGGAGGGAGTGTAAGAGAGAGAGAGAGAGAAAGAGAGAGGATCGATTAGCGAGGAACACTCAGTCGAGAAATTAAGGGAGAGAGAAACAATGTGTCCTCGTAACGTTCAGTGCGATTTAGGTGGTGAGGAGAACGAAGTGGAATTGTGAGAGGGAAGAGTATCATGTGCGTGAGAAAAAATGACTCGCTGATACTTTTTGAAATGTTCTTTGAATTATTTATTTTCTAATGATCATGCACCTTATTACGCGTTATCGGAATATTATCTTAATTTATTTTCCTGAAGTTGATCCTGATTTAGATTTTTTTTTTTAATGAATAAGCGTCGTGTGTAATTAAAACAGGAATCGAACGATAACCTCGCACGATAAAATTTTTTTACGGATAAAAATTAATAAGTCTTATCAATTTTTAGACAAAAAAAAATCTTTCTCAAGAGAAAAAAACTTCATTTAATATTTTAACGAGGTTTTTGCCGCTTCAAAATAATTTATTCTTACAGTCTGATGCAACTGTAGCTTTTCTTACGTTACTTTTACGGTCATGTTTCATATTACATCGGCCTTACTTTCGATTCTCGCAAAAACTTCAACTTCAAAGGACTTTCAAATCGACGTATATATACAGTGAAAATTACACAACTTAGCGAGCTTATATAGCGCTTTACGAAATCATCGGTAACCACTTTTATCATACTCAAATTTCATCGAATTACACCCCTCGCTTTAACAACGTAATCAGACGCTAAACGCACGTGATACGCATATACAGACACTGTCCTTTTTCTTCTTGCTCGTGGAATTAAACACATTCTGTCATGCTTGACAAGGGATACAACCTCTCAGGGTAAAGCAAAACTAGGGTATATCCTTCTACTGTTTAATTAACTAAGTGAGATGAGTTATAACCAAATACGCGTCGTTTGAAAAATCGACTTAAAAGGTCTACCTACTTTCAGGGTTCTCTATCCCCCTTCATAATGCAGACACACGCACATTTCATTAGCGCGTGAATGTGTCTCTCTTTAGACTCTCGAGATGACGTATCGGTTCATCGCAATTGCAAAGTCTTCGCTCAAGCGTCCAGATGGCACATTACTATTACAACAATCGCATTATATATATATATATATACACACACACACGTGTGTCTCTCAGCTTTGATCCTTTCTCTTTTACTCTTTAGGGGGGCGTGACAAAAGAATTTTAAATCGTGGGTTTTGGTTTTTCAAAATTTTACGTAAGAGGAATGGCTATACGCGCGTGACTATGATTTCGTTTAGGATTGTGAGAGAAGGGGAGTGAAAACGATAGATTTCGATTGTTCCCTGGCGCGACCGGATAATGATTAATGCGCGTGTAGCAGTCGATTATTTTTCGTGAATGCGAGAGTAATTCGGTTTAGTATAGTATAGCTGGTGGTGCGAAAGTAAGGGGGGGAGAGGACAAGGGGGTTGATGCTATATGACTGTCGATTTTGTGAATGGGGAATATTCTATGGGGATTTGGGGATATGTATCGTGAGTGAATGCTGCGGTGGTACAAATTGATGTGCATTGAGATTTATTACCGTTTATGCGTAAAGTTTAGAAGACGATTATAGTTGGGCCGAATAATTGCTTTTTTGAAAAAATTAATTATTTTAAATTATTTCATTTGTGAGAGGTAGCTCTAACCATGAGCTTTTAAATGGAAATACCAAAATATTGGTTTTCCTTCATCAGTATTGTTAATTTAATCTTTCAATTCTTATTATGCTACTCTGAAGGCCAAAGTAATCTCATGCATTGCACACAAAACATTTTCTGACTATATTTCGAAAAATTAACCCACAACAATATAAAATTCCACATTCAGATAATAAAAAAACTCCTCGCATCACAGTTTCAATACAAAGTTTCTCACCACCGCTCCCGCACGTATGTATACATTATATATATATACTCTCGCATACCCATTCACCTCTCTCTCTCTCTCTCTCTCTCTCGACAACAACAAAAAGCGCGCTCTCGCGACGAGTGCACTTGAAGGAAACAAAAGCAGTAACAGCAGCAGCAGCAGCCGCCACTCCCTCCATATACCTACTTTTGCATCCACTCCTGCACGTACGAGCAATATAATCCGAACGACATTTAACAGCTTCACCGGTGAATCCAATAAAGAGAAAGATAATCGGTCATTTACCCACACACATACACACACACACACACACACACATCCATATACATATACAGACAATACGTACAGAGTATCTTCTCTCTCTCCCTATACCCCTTGTATACAGAGAGACGTATACGTACACGTGCGCGTTCGCTCGCTCGCTTGCTCCCTCGTTACACACACTCTCGAGTCTACGCTCATAATGGCCCTTCTTGTTAAATTGAGCATCAGCCAAGTGATTTACGTTGATTGCCCCCACAGCGCAGGCAGGCAGCAGTGGTAGAGTCGGGTTGCTGCTGCTGCTGCTGCTGCTGCTACTTGCTTCTTGTGTCGGCGACGGCGATCATGATCGTCCTAACGTATAGGAGAGAGAGAGAGAGAGAGAGAGAGAGTAGCGCGCGTGGAGAGATACTACTCAACGTATACTCGTGATGCAAAGACCCAAGCAGTGGACGTGGGTAGTGTAGTATATATATATGTGTGTGTGTGTATGTAGATATGATGGCAATCGAAAGGGGTGTGCTGTGTAAAGAGAGAGACACAGAGTGAGAGAGAGATAGAGAGAGAGAGAGAGAGAGAGAGAGAGAGAGAGAAGGGTTGTAATTTTGCAGAGATGTATAGTGGTACAATTTGTTTGAAGGATGATGGAGTGTGTATGCAATTTTAGATTATTGGGCGAATTATTTGCGTGCAGTTCGTACAGACGGTTATGATTCACATTTTCCGTTTGTAATCCGTGCAGAGCTTGTATATTCATTTCACTGAACTACACGCAAAACACACGATATTCAATCATACGATATGATTTTTGTTTTCCATAGCTTATATATATCAATAGAGTATACTGTATTGATCAACAGCTAACAAGTTATTAAATACCAGTATACACAACCGAAAGTATACATACACCTCTGCAGCGTAAATAGCAAAAATTATATTTTTTTCTTATTTTACGCAGCGATCTGTAAAATTTTTATTAGCGGTCGATTGTGATCAAACATTATATTTTCAATGTTTCTTGATCTACATGGCTTGTATAATCAACAATATATATTTTTTCTCCATCAACCGTTATTTCACCTCTGCCTGAAGTAATAAATAGTTTTTGTCGTGGTGAAAATATTTTTTACTAAAAAATTAATAATAAATTGATATTTTAAATTAATCAACACTTCACCCAGTTACACCGTCTACATCCCATGCACCATCATCTTATCCATATACCTATATACTCATCCATGTACATTCACTTAAATCTCAAAGCTTCTTTCTCTCTTTCACTCTTGCATTCCCTTCTATCCTGCGAAAATTCAGGACTACCGCGCTTAAAATCTCCCTCTACCACCTCCCTCGAAAGACGAATAGGTAACCCCCTATAGCGTTTCGCCGCGGCATAAACTCTACGCGAGCGCGCGTACCGAAGAATGCCCGGCCTTCAAAAACAGAGGAGGAACGCTCGCGAGCCCGCTACCGAGGGGTTAGAGGTTCATACCGGGGCCATTTAACGGTCCTCGTGGAAATTGAGTCATCGCGCGGTTCGCCTGGAATCTCGGATATTTTCCTCTCGATGCCTTTGCTGCCCTCCCTCTTCACCTCCCCCCTCCTCCTCCTCCACCCAGCTGTTCGCCGTCTTCTTAGCCCTTTGCGCGTAGTAGTAGTAGAACGAAGAGAGAGAGAGCGAGAGAGAGAGAGAGAGTACCCGCGAATTGAATGCAAATGCCGTGCTGTAATCTCGGGAGATGCCGGAGAAGAAGTAGGAGAGATGAGGAACTCTGGAGTATTTAGTATAGAGATTTTTGTACTCTTTTTTTTGGAGGGGAGAGGGACGGACGGACGAGAGGTAAAGAGAAGTTTCGTTTGTTTATTAATTTTTACGGCCAACGGTTAATATTGAAAGTGGACTGAAAGAGAGTAATTTTCTATACTAAGAATAGATCGCAGACAGAGAGCAACTTGAATGCTTATTTACACTGATCGAATAACGGTTGAATTCGTAGCGGCGATAGGAGAAAATTCGCGTGGACAAGTTTAAACGGAGATAAGTTAAGTTTTTATTTTATTTTTTTCCTGATAAAATGCCGCAAATTGGCTATATAATATAAACGCTTGCGAATACCCGCGTGCATAGCCTTACGGTTCAAGTATTCGCTCATTAGCACGAGCGCGTGCGTTCACGAGAGAGAAAGAGAGAGAGAGAGAGAGTCGAGTGTGTGTCTAATTAACTCTCTATGTAGGGTCAGCCTCCCGAGTGTTAAACACGCATCACGTGAGTCTGAGCACGCTAGGTGACGTTTGAACTTTTGCTTTGATTCATGTTTCTTTTTCTTTTCGGTATATCGATCGATTCGTTCGATATCTAGTAATTTTTATTTCATTTTTGCATAAAGATTAATTGATTGATTCGATGAGTAAGAGTTTATAGTTTTGTTTCTTCATGCTTAGTCTACATATGTGGTAAAAATGGGAAATGAAATTTTTGAAATAGGGATGATATTAAATTGAATAATTGATCAGCACTTAGCGGTTTCTTTGGCTACATTTCTTCTTTAGAATAATTAAAAATCGACATAATGTTATAGTAAAATGAATTGAAAACGAATTTTTATTTTAAACATACATGTAGTAACTGCATAAATATCAAATGTATCTCACAGGCTTTCATTTTAATATTTGATATTTCAGACTTTATTATTAGTATTATTTATTATTATTTAGTAACCAGAGTAAAGTATAATAAAATGCAAACTCGTAACTATTATACGCACTTACAAAAATAATGAATTATGACTTTACACTGGAGAGAAGGATTTATTTATAGTTAATATATTTAGTAACAGTTAATACTAAAATAGTTGATTTTGAGGTAATAAGGAAATTATAATCTGAAAACATTCACATTTGACTGAAATTCCAAATTATTACTATTAATGATGCGCATATTAATAGTTAATATGCTTAGTTAATAAAAGTTCACAAAGAGTAAATGTAAATAAATTTTTCTGTATATTTTTAATATATCTTCTTATTAACTGTACACAAATTCTTCTCTCAGTGTACTTACTTTTGATGTGCTTTACGACACCTTGATGCCGACTTATGCATAAATAACACGATCCTTCAATAAGACAATTGTTGTGAATTTCAAATACAAACTCGCTTAATCATCACCTTTATCCAAGCCAATTTAACCCCCTCCCTCCCCCAAAATAACACGAACAAAAATTAAAAGCGATATTACAGTCAATTCCCATCCGCATCTCTCAACAAAGCGCTTCCCCCCCCTCCCCCTCCCCCTGTAAAACCCAGCCTCACAATTAATTTCACCACCCCAGCCACCAGCATCACCACCACATCGAAGTTCAATAAAGTATCGAAGTCTTAGATCGCGTCGAGGCAACAGCTCGTTCCGTCGGCTCCCCCGGAAAATTCATTAAAGGAATCGCCCCGGCGAAGTCTGATAAATGCTGAAAGAGCGCGAGTAATAGTAGTAGTAGTAGCAGTAGCAGAAGGAGAGGATAAAAGAGCGGAGGGAGCAAGCCAGACAGTCTTCAAAGAACGCAAGCGCGTGCGCGCGCGCGAAAACCCTCGACTTGGTCTCGAGAATATTAAATTTTCAGAGGATAGCGGTATGGGGAGGGCGGTGGTGAAGGGAAGAGAGCGCTAAATTGCGCGACTTGTTTTCCGGACGTGAAAATAACGCTTACGCGCGCGCGAGAGACAGAGAGAGAGAGAGAGAGAGAGAGAGAGAGAGAGAGAGAGAGAAAAAGCGACATTGGTGTGGTAAGGGGATTTTTTTTAGAGAGGGATGGTGATGGGGTGGCGAGGGATCGAATTGTATCGGGGCAAAGGATGGTGGTGAATTATTTATGGCCGCGATTGGGGAACGTTTAATTGGTGAGTTTGTATTCCTATATATATATTAAGGGTCTTGGTTTGATGGATAACGGTATTTTATATCTGGTTTTTATTGGTTTCTCTATTTTTCTCTTCTTTTCTTTGCCGGTGTACAGGCCGAAAAGTTTGTTTAATTATATGTATATGAGCCATTCTACAGAAAAACGGACCCTTTCAGTCCAAAAATGAAGACCCGTCATTATTGAGAGCTTATTAAACAAGTATTTTTTTTATTCTTTAGAGCATTACGAATGAAAAGGAAAAGGGTGCCAAGTCGGAACCATGTATCAAGAATTAGTTACGGGCTAATTACTGATAATGAAAAAATGACTAAAAATAGCTCTGGTTTGATCCAAAATAATCCCATAAATAACAACTCAATATAAAATTCGGAAAAAAGAAAAAGAAGGGAACTAGAAAACGAGAGCTTTCCAAATCTTTCTTCAGAATTAGAAAATGTTGATTCCTTCAAAAGTTACGTAAGTTTGAAGTTGGACTTGAAACTGACAAAAATGGTAGAAAAGGGAGAATTTGGAAAACTACCATCGAATTCGTACATGATTCCAGTAATTCGTGAATTTGCTATCATTTTTGTCAGGATCAAGCCCAACTTCAAACTCACGTAACTTTCGAAGGCATCAACATTTTCTAATTCTGAAAAGAGATTTGCAAAGCTCTCGTTCTCTAGTTTCGTTTTCTTTTTTCGAATTTCACATGGACTTGTTTTTTATGGAATTATTTTTTATCAAACTACAGCTATTTTTAATCAGTTTTTCATTATCAGTAATTGACCTGTAACTTATTATTGGCACATGGTTCCGTCTTGGCACCCTTTTCCTTTTCATTCATAATGCTCTAAAGAATAAAAAAAACTACTTGTTTGGTAAGTGTGCTCTCAAAAATGACGGGTCTCCATTTTTGGACTGTAAAGTGTCATTTCCGTAGAATGGCTCATATGCACGTTAATGGAATACTTATTAAATGTACGTAACCAATTAATAATTAATAACAGTACTAAGCACTAAGTTAGCAGCTACATTGATTCTTTAAAAATTAATATAAACATGATTCAGCAGCCCGCAACGTCGATCCCAGGGCGCGCATATTTTTTCCCTCAAGAAAAAACTAATCTCTCGACCGTTTAAACTTTTGCTTCTCCGCCTTTTACCGCCTGTTTCTGTATACATGCACTTTTCCACTCCCGGAAAAACTTACGCGCATTTATTATCGACACGGACGCAGTCCCGCGCGTACCTTTGATCCCGACTATATACTTTTTTCCAACTCTCTCTCTTGTTCTTCACCTAAAGCACACCAGCGTCAGTTTTCCTTTATAAGAAAAAAAACAACAACAACAACAACAATGTCGACAAACAATGCCTTCTCCCTTCGAAGAAGCTTCTCTTCCTTTCAACCGATTATTTCTCGCTATACGGTGCAAAGTTTTGCATATAGCGCAACTCTAATTATGCGTAAGAGTCGATAATTCGCTTGCGCAGATTCTTGCGGTACCGCATGAGTTCGATGTGAGATTGTTGACTCGGCGTTCGTTTTTCTTTGAATTATGGTTATATATGCAAGTGCACGGGAGTGGAGAGAGCGATAATTTTTTTTTCTTTTATACGTATATGCTTAATAGATGAGCCGAATGTAAATTAAAACTGCGTGCGAAGTGACGGCGAATGTCTTGATGATATGCGCACACCTAATTAAACGTCGTAATGAATGAAATAGGCTCTCAGGAAGTCGTTATAAAGTTTCATTCGCTCGTCTAGTTATGTATACGGTAAATAAAACTCTCTTTTTTTATTACTATATACTTACACACATATATATATATACACATGGATAACTATATTCGCATGCGAAATACATATCCGTGCCACGTGAATCTCTATATTAAAATTCTAACAATTAAAAACACGGGTACGCGCGTATAATTTATAACCATTACTCACGAATCCGTCGAACGTTTATTTAAAGGTGTTCGACCTATGCTTACGTATATAGCTCTGCCTAACATCTTTCTCTCTCGTTTTTACCGCGCATTGCGCAACACATCGGAAGAGGGAAAGAAAAACAACCGAGCGAGTAGTCTATGTAAGATATTTCGAAATTTTGCTTCGTTTTGAGCTGAAAATTAATCAAAATTCTGAATTTAATGATGTAATTTTATCAATATTAAAGGATTTTTTGCTCCAAAACGAAGCATAATTTCGAAATATCTTACATAGACTTTTTTTCTTGTAATTTT
>JAWWEQ010051256.1:0-10387 GCA_035583055.1 Torymus tubicola | reverse complement strand
AGAGAGAGAGAGAGAGAGAGAGAGAGAGAGAGAGAGAGAGAGAGAGAGAGAGAGAGAGAGAGAGAGAGAGAAAGAGCAAAGGATGGAAATGAAATAAGGTAAAAAAAGGAGAAGAAGAGAAACGTGTATATGTATATATGTAATGCTCCCTGGAATTGAAATAAATGTGTAATTACGCGACGTAAATGCGATTGTGTGTTCGCGTGCGCGATGAATTAATCGAGGAGCGAACATTTTTTGTCGATCAACACACGCGACGCTTTTGATTTATGTCGAAAAGAGGAGGAGAAGAAGAAATTTGAGTTTTATTTGTAGATTTTGGCCTTTTTTTTGGTTACCCGTATTTCGACCTTATGAATATTACAGGAATAAAATAAAAAGCCAAGCACTAGGTGTATATAAAAATTCAGATTTTTATAAGTACTCGATTAATTACACATATACTTATTAAATGTATAGTAGTAACTGTGGGCATTTATAAACTATAATTGGAATATTAATTATTCGACGTTCGAATATCAAATTGGTTCTCTTTTGCTTTCACATTGCTAAAACAATTCCAAGTAACATGCAAAAATTCTTACCACTCGCCATAACCATACTAATATATCTAAACCGAAGCAAAAATCATCTTTCTCCAAAATTCAAACCACGTCTCGGCAATATTGTCAAACCTTCGGTTATACGTGCGCCGTGCACGTCGATATTATTCCACGCGATGTTATACGGCCATAAACTACAGTCGTATATATACAGCTACGACATTGTATTATACGCGCAGGCAGCCGCATGCGTATACTCTTTACGAGACATTCACGCCGGTATATATATATATATATATATATACAGATAGAAAGAGCGACCACAACCAGCGGTTCACCACACTATACCACCACTGGCGCGTGTCCTCTCTCTCTCCAGGTGTCTCTTTCCTCTCGTCGCTTATACATATACAGAAAAAGAAAGGGAGCGAACGCCGCACGCGACTTTCACATGAATTTTCCCTTGAATGCGTATACGTTATCGCGAAAGCCCATCGGGAAAAGCTCTCGTGTTTCTTCTACGAATGTGTGATCGCGTAAGAGCAACCCCTTCGTCGAGCACCTTTCTTTCGTATATGTATATGTTATATAAGGATGGTTAATGCGTAGGAGGTGGCTTATCGTGGATTCTTCATCGCTACTGACAGATGTCTAATAACGCGTGTGCGTTATGCTATACGCTGTAGGTCTTTATTATTTTCCGGTGTCGTTTAAATATGGCTAGAGAATTGTATACGTATAGAACTATATATACTCTTAGATGTATATATATACAACACTTTTTGCCATACCCAAATTTATTCCTATTTATATAGAACTGCACACGCAGAAACTCAAAGAGTCAGAGCAATGCATGCACACAGATACCCAAGAGATGCGCAGGCTGACGAGATAGAGAGCAGATGTTTATAGAGACACGCGCCTTTAGCACATTATACATACATCCTCATCGCGCTTTTATACACACACACAGACACACACGCCTAGACGCGACGCGTGCCACTCGGACGGGTTGCTTGGTTGCCGCGCGTGCCGGTAATGAGCCCGCATATATACGCTGCCGCCGCCGCCGTCGCCTCGACGTGTTCCGAATGCGCGCGCAATCTCTCATAACGGCGCGTGTGGACGTGGCGCATGAATGTTTAAGAGAGGAGGATATGTATGTATACCTATACGAATGGAGTGAGTAGTAGTAGCACCTGCGCCACGCGCGCGCGCGCGAGCGCACGTCAGGGAGTGATAAAAGATTATACGCGCGGCGCTTTCGAATGGCCGAGAGATATAGACGAGGAGGAGCTTGAGGAGGTGCGTAGAGGTGGGGAGAGAGAGAGAGAGAGAGTGAGGAGCCATTTTTTCTTTGTAGCTCTCGAGGTGCTACTGTGTACGTGTGGATAAGAGAGGATAGGTGAGTAATATATAGGTGTGTAGTGAGGTCTAGGATTGGCGCAGAGAGATTTTGGTGTAGGGTTCAACGGTTGGTTTTGATATATTTAGTGGAACGTGTGTGGTAGGTAAGAAAAAGTTGTAAAAATGGAAATGGAATGGTTAGGTGGAATTCGTAATGGTGAAATATTATGAGGTAGTATATTTGAAAAACCGAAGAATATTCTTAGTTTTAAAATAAAATGGTATACGGACTTAGTATAGAAATAATGCTGTTAAATTTGTTTTGATAGAATGGTTTCGTAAAATGACTGTGTTAAAATATTAAAAAAGTTATTTTTTACAATGTTTTTTTTTTTATATAATTAAACTAACATCTAACATTCTTACACACAATTTGTAGATAGTAGTTGTATAAATCTTTTGCATCTTTTTAGCGTTAAAAATATACGTGATTTTCGATTCCAAAATTACGTAGCGTTCGAAATCTTGTATACAACATGAGGTTCGATGCAAACCATATTTATTTTTCCTTGTAATAAATCTTGTCCCTGCGCGCATAAACAGTCATGTACACATTTAAAAAGATATACGTATATAGTATTACATATTTTCTAAAAATTACAGATTTCGAGTCAAATTGATCAAACACATTAAAATCCTCTGAAATTTTGGACTCCAAAAATTTCATCGTTACAAAGCTTTCTTTTTGAGAAAGGAAAGCTTTATGTTTGACAATGATTGGTAACAGATTTGTTATCGATTATTGAAATCAGAAACATTTATTTTATAAAAGAAATAAGAAATACATTTCACTTTTCATCAGATTAAGCTACAGGCACTGAACCCTCGATATTATACCTTAAAATTCGTAGCATTGAAAAATCAAGTCCTACTTTAGATTAGATTGAATTTTATTCATTATCTTATTATCAATATAATCATTGAGGTGAATTCAATTGGAATTTCTAATAAAATTACCTATTATCTCAAAATATACATGTACTTCATTAAAATATATCTACACCTGATACTGTACATAAGAACAAGTAAAGAAAGCAGTGAAATATATAGTAAAATACTTAATGGAGTATAATCACTACTGATTTAAAAGCAGTTTAATGCGAACGTTCGTAGTTAATTTAGTGGTGGTAAAAAACGTGCTTCAAACGAACGATTTTTATCTACGTTTCGAGAGTACTTTGACTCCTGAAACGTCGTCAAAAATAAAATCAAAATACAATCTATTCATGTTAAACCCGTTGTTAGCACACAAAATTTAAAATTATTTCATATAGATAAATAACATCGTTTCATAAACATAGTTCATGAATATACATCATTTTATGTTCTTCATTCTTCTGTCTACACAGAGCTTACACGAGAGTGTAATACGGTTTATACATTGGAATGACGAAACACGTCTGCGTATACACCGACCCAAGTCCATAAAAATTTCGTCGCGACTCGAGAAAAGAACTCGAGGAGATAATCTGCGTTTAAAAGCCGAGCAAGTCGTAAATTACCACCGGCGTCGATCTCATATTATCGGCACTCGTCATCGCGCGTGATTTGTCGTCGCGCTCCAAATTTTTATATTCGCCTTAATTATCCGCCGATCGCTGATGAGATAAGACCGACGGGGGAGACACAGATCTGTCTGAGGAATATAATATCATTATGCATGGAGCTTCTGCCCGAGGCCGAAATTAATCATTTCGAAATGAGTCTGGGATATAAGACGACATTTTTGTTGATTATATATACATATATATGTAAACCAGGTATATGAATATAATACTAATTTCTTCATCGCGCGTGTGCCGCATCCAGTTCAGAAAATCCAGTTTTTGTTGTGATTTTTGAAGTGGATCGAACAAGCCATATATACGTGTCTCGTTTCTTTTAACCGATGCTCTTCTTTACTTCATCCGAATCGAAGTAAATGGTCAAGTTGACGATTTAACTTTACTTTAATTATGGGTTAGCGAAAATTGCCCATGCGCCATCTGTCGGTAATTTAGGAACAATCATGTTTTTATATGTCCTTTGGATTCACCAAATGCGCGTTGATCAATCATCCTTTATAACACACAGCTGTAAATGCTATACAACCGTTTAAAATTAATATATAAAATTATTGCTGTAACGAAGTTCAAGGATTGTTCAGTAATCAATAGCATTTCCGTTTATCTCTCACTCGCTCTAAAAGCTCCGCCTAGATCATCCCGCACGTTATGTCACATACAGCAGTTGTACTTTTTTCTTTCTGCGCATACCAGTGCAATTTTAAATTTCCAGCTGCGAAGCAAAATGATTAACCGCGTCGAGCGCTAAAATAAGATGCAGGCATACTTATATATATATACGTACCGATATATACGTACACGCACACGCGTGCATTTGATGTGGGTTAGGGATTCCAAGGTTAATGCGCTCTCTCTCGACTCTTTTTCATACTCTCCCTCTGCACTGGCCGCAGCTTCCTCAAAACTTTTTACTCTTCTCGTATGCTCGTCCTTGACTTCTCTCTCTCTCTCTCTTTCTCTGTCTCTCCTCTTTTTCGCTCGTCGTCGTCGTCGTCCCTCCTCCCGAGCGTGTGCGCAGTCGCGTGCCGAAATCCCCACTACTCTCGTCGCTCTCAAAGTCGCCAGGATTTCGTCGCTTTTCTCTCTTTGCTACAGAGGTATATGAAAGAGAAGCTCGATTATAATCTTTTTCGCTTTCTTTTTTTTTTCTTTTTACTCCTCCTCGAAGCGATTTCCGATGCTGGCCGCGTGTCCAACGGGTATGAGACTGGAATTAATCGGCGGATTCCGCCTCTCGCCCTTGGTTATAAACCTGCAATGATTTCTTCATTTTGCTGCAGAGATTTTATATACACGACTTGTGTACAAGAGGTTCCTGGGTTGTGAGGGGGGCGTAAAAGCGGTTCGAAGCGGTTTTTTGGGGTATACAGTAGTAGTGTATAGGGCCAAATTTAATGTGTATTGTAATTTATGAAAACAATCTTTGGCGAAAAGGAAACCGTTCTCGATAAATGCTACCTATCGAATACTTGAATTACGCCTATAAAGGGTTATCTTTTGGTTTCACTAATTTTTTTTCTTTTTTGTTGCAGTTTTAAATTATAGTTTTCCTGATATACGATTTCAAATATATAATTTAGCAATTGTTTACTATACACAGAGAAAAAAAAATCTTTATACTGTTTATGCGAAATGTTCATTTATACTAAGACAAATTGGTTGACAATCGAGATTTGTTGTTGATCAAACGATTCGAGACGTAACTCTTAACGAATCTCTCTAACTATCAATAAACATTCGTTTGTCCGTTAACAGTAATGATTTTCATTTCCCTGTGTATTTACTTTGAAACCTTATCCTCCATATGTCTACTAGACCAAGAAGTCAAATCTTCTTAAATATTTTTCACAATCCTAAAATTTTAAATATTTTACTGATAACATTAATATCACTTTCAGTACCAGCTCCAAAAACTTTCTCTTATTCATCTACAAAAAACTGAAACTGATCTCTACTCTGCCCTACTCTACACCAAAATACAGACAGCAGGTTCGAAACGTCTCTATATACAACACTTATAGACAACGACCCCCGAAGTCAAAACATCTTTCATTTATCTATACACACCTCTCACCTCGGTATAGAAGACAGCCCCCTCAAAAACGATGCGCGTGCGCCCTGGTGAGAGCTACGCGCGTGCGCAGATGCGTCGGAAAGATGACAACGGGCGATACGGATATTATTTATCCCCTCCAACGGGGTTGTTGCAATTTGAGCCTATACTCGGGCCGCCTCCTGCGGTTAGAGCAGTTAGCGATCGAGATATTTATCAGTGGATCGCCCACGCGACTATTTTTTTTTTTTTTAAAGGGACTGCGGAGACTTTCTTGTTCAGGTGATTTGGCAGTTTTTAGAAGGTTTTGAAGAGTTTTCAAGAGACAATGGAGGTATAAGATTTCTTGTTTTAACTATTTTTCTTAGAAGATTCTTTGACAAATTTAGAGATAATTATAAAAAATATTTTTGATTTTATGTTATCGCAGTTTTGTGAAGATGAATTACAATAAATGAAATTTTATATATAAATTCGAAGCGATAAAAGTAAGTGCTTGATATACGTACATATATAAGAAGCTGAATACATTTCTCACAAAAAAATCTTCTATTTACGCCATGTAAGAAAAATAAATTATAATTCCATTACGACTGGTTCACACACGCACACGCGCGTGAACTTGATTTATCCGAGGCATCGTCTTCTTCTTCGTCTTGCGCGGGAGTAAAAAAAAAGAAGAAGAAGAAAAAGAAATCATAGTCGCGCAAACGTGTGAACAGTCGCATCGATGACGGGTCCACTCGATCACGAGTGGGATGCCTCGAAGAATAAAGAAGCAGAAGAGAGACGCGCGTAAAAACGGCAGCCGGTATTTGTATGTGTTGGGCCAACGTTCGAACTCAATAGGTTACGAGTATAAGAGGGAGAGAAAAAAGAGAGGGGAGCAGAGAGAGAGAGAGAAAGATAAATAAATATGAATTGAGTGGCAGCGCGCGTCCGTTTCCTTAAAGAAAAAAAGAAGGCATCGCTTATATGCGCTTTCACGACCACCAAGGATTTTCGGCTGGGGTCCTCAATAAATCAAGGACGAAGAAAGAGAATCTCTCTCTCTCTCTCTCTCGTTCTCGCGTATACGCGCGCGCACATTTCGGTATATACCTGAATTTTCGTAATGCCGGAGAATCCGGATGATAATTTGTCCGCTGAGATGGTCGGCACCTGAAGCGTATAAATTTTATGCTAATGAATCGGCTTGGCCCCGTGATTAATCGTTCAAGTGGTCAAAGGGACATTTCGTTTTTCATTCTTTTGCGATAATTATGAAATTTTCTTAATTTAACGACTCGATAAATTATTGTGATTAATCTGCGGTGTATATTAACATATTGATTTATTGGAGGGGAGAAATGTTGTTGAAGAGATTTAAAACAGTGTATAATGATAATCATTTCGACGAATTAAAAAAATAATGCCGTTCGTTGTATAAAGTATTAAATATTGTGATGGTTGAGTTGTGAAATTAATGGCTTGACTGTAGTCTATTATTTTCGTATACTGATCGTATGATTTTCTGTTCAGTTGTCAACTGAATTGTATTATTGACATCTTTCAATATATCATTATTATCATATTGAACAAAACTTGTTGTTTTATAAGATAGAAATGAATAAAATATAAATTCATATAGTTATCTTATTATGAGAATAATATTTGTATTTATATATATTTTTATGTCACGGTTTCTTTATGTATACTCCAAGTATGCTATGTTTTTCACAAATAACGCACAATTTGATTCCTGTCAAATGTATTACATAATGAACACATTATATTTATCTATTTATTCCCAATCGTGAAATTTTTTTGTTTTGCTTTGACGTTCTGATCATTGCATAACCAAATAATCACAACTTAACTAAAATAATATTTGACAAAGAAAATTCTTTAAACATCAAAATATTATTTCTTCCACAGCTATAATTATTGCTTAGCTGCAACAGCTCGCGTCACCGATCAAGACGAAACCATTTACATATATATCTATCATTCTATGGGACTACATCACATCACCACAATACAATGTAGATATTCAATTGACCACGCCAGGCATGTGCCTTGACACTCATCGTCAAGTGAATTATTTTTCGCGCGCGGTTGACACTGACGGGAACCTGACACAAATTAATTGGTAAAAAAGAAATCACGGAGGCTGGTAGCAGCCCTTCCCAAACGATTCCATTCATTCATTTACCTTATTTTATTTTTAATTATCATATACGGCAACTTATACCTACCGACAAAGTATGATCATCAGTCCAATTAATTCGACGCCGCACGTCAATCGCGTAGCCATTTATACTTGCAACCATCCCGTTCGATGTATATATGATACAGTCAACTTGTGGCGCTGTCGCCTTCAGCGTATATTTAATTATTGCCGTCAGGTGCCGTCCTGCTTAATTAACTTCAAGCGTATGTGTGTAAAAGAGACGAAATATAAGAGCGGTAGAAAAGGGCGATTTCTTAACGAGAAATCTTTAAACTTCTCTGTCTGGAGTCTGCGTATAATTGAATTTCGATCCTTGATTTGGGATTCAAGAAGGGATTCGTCTCATTTACTACGTGAGTATTCCCGAGTTAACGTTTGTTCTCCATCATTTTCTTATGATGAGGTCATTACGGGAAGCATGTATTTAAATAAGATTATAGTACCATTAACGATAATGCCGCGTGCACGTGTGTGTATTATGAAAGCAATAGGATATTTACGTGACTTTTATTTCGAAACTGCTTTAAAGGTATATATTTTCGCGATATACACATAATATTGCAAAATTTCAATATATTATAGTTGTGACGAATCGCATATATATTGTGTATGTAGCCTTGAAAGATTATTTCAAATGACTACATGGTTAGAGTGTTATATATGTACGCGGTAACCGTAAAAAATGTACAATTTTTTTGTTGTAATTTCTGGAAAAACCCGAGTGAACTTGAAGTTTTACCAAGTAAGCGACTGATAAGCTTAGTGGGTCACGATAAGTGTCGACGGATTTTTGCCTTTAACGCGAAAAAAAAGAACTACTGTGTAGTGTTGTCGATTAGTTTCAATGAGTTATTATATACCAGGAAAATTTTCAAGATTTTCTCAGTATACAAACCCACGCGATATTAACATATGACAATCATTAATTTTCCTAAAAACGGACACTATTCATATATTTCCTCTTAATAAACTCTTCCACATCATAAAAACGCTCCTTAACAGATCGTATTTACCATTCAATTACACGATACTTTACCGCCTCACGTTATTAATGGTTTATATATTTCCCAACCCTCGACGATTCTCCATTAACAAACAAAACAAAAAAAAAAGAAAAAATTCAATTTCCACGATTTCACGGTGCATTGACCTTCTCAATCATCATATCCTCCCCATCTCAAGGAATTTTTGTCTCGAACCTCTTTCCAAAAAGAGTTTTCATACTCTCAACGCGCGAGGGTGGACCATTTAACAATCACCATCTGACGAATCGATCCGCGATCGATCTTTCTTTATATAATATCTATATAATAAAACACGCATACGCTGCTGTATATGATAGGAGTCTCGTTGACGGCTTATCGGCTTCCAGCATCGTGTCAGATTAATGTGGGAGAGGCGGTCTTTATACCACCGTGCACGCGTGATGGATCACTAATATGGGGCCTTATATCTCTCCCCACTACTCCTCTACTCTTACCAGTAGCACTTCTTCTTGGTCCCCCTCCTTCTTCTTATACTCTCGCAGATTCCCAGGCGATTACATCTTGTCGAGGACAATATATATATATACGTGCACCTTGGAAGAGTCAAGTCACACCGTATGAATGAAGATCTTCTAGGGGTCAAGGGACAAGAATAAGGGAATTGGGAGACAGAGAGAGAGGGAGCGAGCGACCGCACTGCGAAACCTGCCGCTTGGTATCTTACTATATGTATACCTGCGTGGTGTCTTTTGTAAAGTCGAAGGCGTTCGAGAGTGTATGTGCGTGCGCTTTGTTATATAGGGATGCGAGGATTTTTCTTCCGTTCGAGAAGGAAGGAGGTGACTTTGTTACGGTTGACTGGGCCTATTTTTAAAGTGAGTTCAGGTGATGGTGGTTTGTATGTAGGAGGTGAGACAGGATATATTCGGTGGGAGTTTGCTATGATAAATTAATGATTTTACTATAGTGTATATAGTAGAGATATGGGAGGTTGTGAGAATTTTCGATTGATTTTTATAGTTTATATCCATTGACATATAAACTGTACTGAAGTATTTAAAACTTAATTAACGGCTATATGGTTTTAATTGGTGGGTCGAATGGATATCGATATATAAGCTGATAGATATATACACGAAAATTTCAATAACTCTTCGTGCTCAACGTATAATTGTACCAAAGTGTACGAGAGTTTATGGTATTTTTTGGTGCAGGCGGTACATACATCAATTTCCACTATCGTGAAATCGAAAGAAAGAAAAAAAGAAAAATTATCGATAATCACACGATATCTACCCAAAAAATATCTGATCTTTATGGCACGGATTTACACGGATGTCCACTTAATTTGTCACGTTTTTATCGACTCTTGCACGCGAGCTTAAATTTCTCGAGGTCGGCAAGATCCATCGCGTTCGTATATATATAAGTTATATATGTTTCATCCACATTATAAGAAAAAAAAAACAATAGAACCAAACCCAAAGAAGAAAAATTATATCGCGCGTTATCATCCTGATTAACCATTCCGAAATCAGGTTCCGATATGTGTTATACGATCGCGTATCATTTTCGTATATATATATATATATATATATATATATATATATATATATATATAT
>JAWWEQ010051255.1:0-10388 GCA_035583055.1 Torymus tubicola | reverse complement strand
AAATAGAATGATAAAACTGTTGAAAGTGGATTAGGCCTATTGGGGATGCCACTTAAAAATAAAAAACATCTCTTTACTTAACTCTAAGTTGATGATGAAAAAATAGAATAATAATGTATAAAACGTATGTTTTTCGTTTTGAGGGGGGTCGCGAAGGGGGTCTGAGGGGCGTACGAGGGGGGAACGAGGAGTAGCGAGGGAGGTGAGAGGGGGGTCCCGACCTGCTCGAAATAACGTAAAAAACAACAGTATTTTACGTTATTTTGAGGGGGGGTCTGCGTGACACAAATAACGCTTAGAACTATATAATATAGAGAGATATATAAAACGTATATGATGCGAAATAACGTATATAAAGTTTCTGAGGTAATGTGTTAGGAATGTTATTAAGCAAATTTGGAATTGAAATACGCTATTTTTAAAAAGTCTCCGTATGTGTGTGTGTATGTGTGTGGGCGTGGGTGCGTGCGTGCGTGCGTGCGTGCATGCGTGAGTAATTCTTTTCAGAAAGTGTTCCCAATCTCGATTCACGGCTTATTTTAAAGGATTTTTCATACAGAATCAGAAAAAGTTGTCGAACAAAAAAATATTCTGTCGCACTTCTTTTTCTTTTTTTTAAAAGTATACTGATAACCCCGTAAACCACAAATTTTATAATTGGCCCTGAATTTTGTAAATTATATCATCATTGAGGTATGTAGGATAGGGGGCTAAGTCGTAATATATAACAATATATTTTGAAAATATCTTTATATTAACGTGTATCGTTCTAGTTAGTTTTTATTCTTATGCTCATTTTTAGAGTTACTCTTTCCTCAGGAGGGATAGCCAAAAACCAAAAGAAACAGAAAATTTTATAAAACTGGTAGCAGTTATTCAACAGTGTAATAGAAAAAATATGTGTCGTTAACAGTTGTATACGTCAATTAAAAATAATCTTTAAATATAAGTTTAGGATGATAAAAACAAAGTTTTTAAATTGTTTTACTATTGCTTTGTACCGTTAATAGATTATATATATATATATACATATGTACATAAATCCACAAAATCAAGAAATAAATATTTATAAATCGTTTTAGATTGGAACAAAGATTGGTTAGCAGATAGTTATCCTCAAACTGAAGAGAAACGTAAAATATCTGCTCAAAAATATAATCTTCATCCAAAAGAATATGCACCTTATCCTGATGATGGTTTTGGCTATGGAGATTATCCGAAACTCCCACTTCAAGGAGTAGCTTTACGAGATCCGCATTATCCGTATGATAATCCTGCACATAGAAGAAATTTTAATGAAGCGGTAAGACAATATTTCAAACTGGAATATTATAAAATTTGAGAGCTTTCATGAATGTGCTTGTCCCGTTCTACGCGAGGGTGCAAGTTGCAATTTTCTAATTTACTACAGTAGTCATATTTGATCGTAAATCTCGAGATTTCTGTTTCTGCTATATAAAATGGCAAAAATTATTAATACTGATTCTATTTATACGTCAAATATAATTTGAGCGGTCCGTGGCTCAGGCAGTGAAGGCGTCGGTTTGTTTACATCATGCACTGAGAAAAAAAATCAGTTGAATCAACTAACTTTTTCGGTTAATATTTCTCGATGAAATTCTAAGTTAAATTAATCGCACGGAGAGCTGTTGATTTTATCAAAGGATTCTGTTACTTTAACAGTTGTAAAAACTATTAATTTAACTTCATTTTAATTTCAATTTAAAAGAGCATCTGTATTTAATTCAAAACTATAAATACAGAAATCAAAGAAAAAAAAATTTTTTAGTTTTTGAAACCATTGCGGTTCTTAATTTCTAATTAATAATAATATTATTATTTTGTTGTCACATGCTTATGTACACTGATACACTTTTTCGCAAGTTGTAGTTACTCCTTTAAATACCTATATATTTTTCTACGGTTAAGAACGCTTAAGAAACTATTTTGCTAATAGATATTACGCATTACAATTGCACGCAGACGCAGTACACTACAAACGCAGTTATTATAAACGAGGCTACTTCCGCGCTCTTATACATAAATCGAAGTAAGTACCCGCCGCTTGCGGGATGAACGTAGCCTCCTAGCGGCAGTACCTACGAAACTATTTGAAATTCAACAAGAATGAAAACGTTTATGCAAATTCTTATTGGCAATAAAAAAACAGTTCCAGTACAATACTTAAATAAAAATAATAAAAAAACAGGATTTATATTTAAATAATTTCATTTTATTAATTAGAAAATACATAGAAGAATGATATCAAATACATAAATAATTATTTATGGAATATTATATGATATATAAGATTTACCATTGCCTAAAGTATGAATGTAAAATACATTATATTTATCAGGTAAACTTTCATAATTTATATAACAATGAAAATTTGTACTTTCTATTTCATATGCGCAAAAATGAGAAGAATATTCATTTACTTTAACTTTTTTGCATAAAAAAAGTATACGGTTATTTTCTAAATCTATACAAGTATGAATTATTTTACCAAATTCAACATTTGAATGTTCATTATTCATCATTATTATTAAATTAGAAGTATAATAAAAACCAAAAATTGAAATCCAAGATACTGGAATATATTTGTTTCTTATTTCTTCGCATAAAATATATTTCAAAAAATCAAAATCTGGCAAAAGATCTATCTTTGCAACAAGAGTTTTACCATGTTTTAATCGTGGATCAAATCCTCTATTTATTAAAAATCTATGATTTAATTCTAATTGATGTCTTTTTGCTAATGTTTTTGATATATTCATTCTACTGGTAACTGAGTTAGCTATACGTTTCAAAGGCCTATGTTTGCCTTCATCCCTGATGCACGACCAAGTACGAGGCGGTTCTAAGATTTTAATGAGCCGATAATAATGTTCGATGTGGTGTTGTTTTGGTTTTAAACTTTTTTTAAAAAGACTTTTATATTTAGAATGGTGAGAAGATACTTCTTTTTCTAAAATGTTTATAGTTTCATCTGTAAACAAGGGTGACATTATTAGAAATATAACCTTGCGCAAAGAAAGATAAAATTGCCAAATTTTATTAGTAGGACGTACTAAATCCCCTACATAAAAAGTGAGATTTTCTACCAAGAATTTAATTTCTGACGCACTAATTATAATTATGCCTGAATTTATTTGTTCTAATGCAATACACGGAGTTATGTTTTTATCAGTTCGTGCATTAAAATCGAAATTTTCCATTCGTTGCTTCAATACTCCATATGTGAATAATTTACTTGAAATTAAGTGATATAATATATCAGCCATTTCGTTCTGGATCGAATGCAACATGTTTAAAAATATCAAAATCGCTAATTGAAGTTAAGAGTTTCTCATCCTCCATGGCTGTGTTGAAATAGTAATGCTTACTCGATCAGGCGGGGATGATGTTTGAAATAAAATGCTTTATTTCTTTTTGAAAAAATTATTTTTTCAAAAATCGAGCACAAATACTGGCATTCTTCCATTTTATAAATATATTTCATTAATGTATGAAAAGCATTTGGCAATTCCCTAAGTGGTACAATTAACACTGTTATTTTTACTTGAGTAAATCTTTTTAATTTAGAATAGCGTTTAGGCTGCAGTAGAGTAGCAACGTGAATAATTTTTGGTTCAACGTAATACAGGTTTTTCTGTACCTTGTAACATTCTGTGCTCGGATTTGAAATTATAAAACACGTTTTTCATTAGCATTATAACATTATTTATACTATTGATATCACCATCGCTATCGCAAATCGATTCAAGCTTTTTAACGAAATTTAAATTATAGAACTCTAAAGAGATTTATGATAGATGATATACAGTTCATAAGCAGATTAGATTTCGCATATAAACCAGCTATTAAAATATTTGTTTCATTTAATACTTCATGAATGTAAGAACTTTTGTTTAAATTGTTATTATATACATTTATTTTTGTAGAATAATTATTCATTATTTCTCTGAAAAAGTCATTGTTAGGCGTAGCTACTAAATGTAATTTAGATGAAAAAACATCGTCATAATTTCTTTCTTGCACATGGTTAACCGTTACATTAGTGTTGCTAATGAGTGTATCTAAAGCGACGCTCGATAAGTCTGTTAAAGATCTTAAATTGCTATGATTTGATGTGATATGATATAAAAAAGATTTCAAATTTTTAAATACTCTCATACAATTTCTTTCCTTACATTTTAGTTTGTAATACTGTCCTGCATGACTAGTGCGTATATGCGTTGCTAAACTTTGGTTATTTGCAAATATTTTCTCACATAAAGGATAAGATATCAGTGCCATATTGAGAACTTAAAAAACTTGTTATAAAGGACTTAATCAATTAACCATTATAATAAAACGAAAAATATACAAAACCCAAGTTACTGTAAATGCAAACAACTTAAGTTGAAGATTCTGGTACCTGACGATTCATATCATTTAGCAACTCATTTACACTTATAACGACTTTATCATATGGCGTTCGAAATTTATACAAGCCATGTTGTAACAGTAACCATATATGATTGCTTTGAGGCGTGTACTCCGCATTAAAAACGTGAAAAGACTTGAAGCAGATGTCCAATGCTTTCAGTAGCGATGGGATTTCATATACAATTTCATCGATGCAAACATATACAGAATTCACTTCAAAATCACGTTGTCCAACTATGATTATGTATGGTTGCACTGTGATTTTTTTAGCAATTGCTAGTGTACGTCGATCAGTTTTGACTTTCTCAATATCTCCATAGACCTATAATTCCAATTAGCAAATTACTTTTTATTTATAAAAAAATATATAATCTTATCGCAAATTTTTCCATGCTACATAAATATTTATTCAATTATTAAAAGAAAATAAATTAGATACCACAGCTTACACTAATAAGCCGTCAAAACTTTCAGCGGTAGTTGGTTTCCAATATCGAAACCAATCAATTCTTTTTCATCTACAAAAATAAAAAATAAGTATTTTAAATATGTTAGCGTATTGTTAAAATTTTTAAGTAAATTGTCGAAGTTGTTTTTATAAACTCACCATTATTTAAGTTTTCCGATTCGAGTTTACTTTGAAGCAAATCAGAATGATCATCTTTTCTTAACGGTCTTACTTCTAAAGCTTCGTTGTAAAATATGTGAAAATCCTCAATAGCATTTTCAATTTCAGAGAACTTTTTCAATTTAAAATCAATATCGAATAAAAGGTAGCCTTTTGGCGTAGTCAAAATAGGCCACTCTTTATATATAGTTGAAATTTTGCCATTGTACTTCTCATAGTAAGCAGAATATTTAAACGCAAATGTTTTATTCCAATGGAGCTCAGTTTCTCCCCAAGGTTCTTCATTATTGCAAAGTCATTCCACGCTTTTTTTAACGTCATCTGTAATTTCTTCTAGATTATTCACATTTTCTGAATTTTCATTATTGACACGTTGAGGCGTAGAAAGTATTCCAATTGGTAATTTCTTTAAATTAAAGTATTTGTTTATTAATTTTCCCTTAGCCCTCATACATTGTCCACTTGGTCATTTATTCTTTGATACACGAGGATTGTAATAAACTGAAGCGCATTCCGTTGGAAAAAGTTGTATTATTTTGTTGACTAAAATTCTGAAATCCTTGTCCTCAAGCTTTCTAAAAAAATTAATTTAAGTTTATATCATTTTGCTTATTTTATAATTTTATAATAATAATAATAATATAAAGGTTAAAATTACCTATTACAATCTTTGATAATATATGCAATTACAAACTGAACTAGTCTGGATCTTCTATGTTTAGTTAGTTGCTTTTTTTGTTCATAATATGCAAGAATTACTTTCTCTTCAAAACTGTTATTTAAAATTTCCTTAATATCGATGTTTTCTATTTAAAAATTTGTTGATTGCCTAGGCACATTATCATTCCGCTCGACAAGCCTATTTTGTTCCCTGGTTGACGATGATGTCTAAAAAAAAATCGTTTGTAACGTGCGCATTATTTACAAAAAATCTAGCCTAAAGAGAATTTCAAATGCAAAGGTTAAGTTGTCCTTAGGCTGATGCTGGTACAGCGTACTCGATACCGGCATCAATGCAGAAGCATATTATGTACTTATATATAATACAGGAAATTTAATCAATTTATGAAGAAAATATATTTGCTTACATCTTTAGGTACATTAAAAATTTCCTTGTGCTCTACTGTTGTTTCAACGTCTGTATTGTTGTTTCAACGTCTGTACTGTTGTTTCAACGTCTGCACTGTTGTTTCAACGTTTGAACTGTTGTTTCAACGTCTGTACTGTTATTTCAACGTCTGTACTGTTGAATCTACAGCATTTTTAGTTGGGTGTAGTTTACAGTAAAATTACTGTTGAACCGATAAACAGTTCTGTTGCTTCAACTGAATTTCGGTTAAATCAATAACCTTTCTATTAAAACAACTGCACTGTAGTTTATTTAACTACTTTTTTTTCTCAGTGTAATAAACGCCGCACTTAGCTTCCCAAGACCAGGCTGCTTGGGTTGTGGGTTCGAGGCACCGTTACTGCTAAATTCCGGGAGCCGTTTTCCAAAGTAACCAATTAAAAAGAAATTAGTTTATGATAACATTGCATGTATTCTAAAGGACTATACTATAGAAATTACCTATAAGTGAAATATTATTCTTTGAAACAGAATATGAAAGAGCGCGGGTAAGTATAGAAGAGCCGTAGGTCGACCGCGTGATAATACACGTTGAAATAGGTCCCCGAGAATTTCAATTACTTATTACCATTTTCAACGCTTTTATATGAACTCAAAAAAAATAATAACATGCGTTATACTGTTATACTATGTTGCACACAAAATTTCATGTCAAAAGAAGTTCTCACATTAGAGATATTAAATAGTGATAATTTTTATGTGTGGTTTCGGATTCTACAATTTCTCCATGTTTCTCCATTCGATTCTTCTGACTTTCTTCCCACCACCGGTATATGTAGGCCCACACCGACAGGTGGCGGCACTTATCGGTAAGAGAGAAAGAGAGATAGAGCAGCGCGCGTTTTAATATTTTTTGTCTCTAGGTGTTGAAACACATCAAGTATGTCGCCTAGGTGTTCGAGGTAGCCGATGACGGAGTCTCGGTGGTGCGCTCCGTGGTTTTTTGTCTCTAGGTATTGAAACACATCAATTACGTAGTCTAGGGGTTAGAGGTAGCCGATGACGGAGTCTAGGTGGTGCGGTCCGTAGTTTTTTGCCTCTAGGTGTTGAAACACATCAAGTACGTCGTCTAGGGGTTAGAGCTAGCCGATGACGGAGTCTCGGTGGTGCGCTCCGTGGTTTTTTGCCTCTAGGCGTTGAAACGCATGAAGTACGTCCTCTAGGGGTTGGGTTAGAGGTAGCCGATGACGGAGTCTAGGTGAAACTTTAATTGTACAACTATTACCCAAACGATCAAATTTTTTCTTATTTCCTAAACTCATCATTAAGAAACACATTCTACAAATAAAATGAAATAGTTCGGTATAGTAGTGTTAATAATGTAATACACCATATTCGAAATTAATTATTATTATTATTGTGTACAAAATCTCTTCCCTTTCATAACCTCATCTATTTAATAATACTTCTCTACAAATTGAAATATTGTTTTTGATGAACAAAAAATAGTGTTTTGTTAATAGTATTATTAAAAACTTTCGAAATACCTTTACTTTTACCCTTTAGAAGTTGTGAAATCGCTCTTAAAATATTTTTTCAAAAGTATAAAAAATTCACTAAAATTTGTTTTTTAAATGAAAAATAAAAATAATAATGTTAATTGAAAACTTTTTAAGAAAGTATAAAATAAGGCAATTATAGACGTTGTTTTCTGTATAATCTATTCTCACTTCCTCCCCGTCTTTTTCTCTATATCTCGACGCTCGCTTTCTCGTTCTCTCCTCTCTCCTAACCTTATCCATTCAATAACACCTCTCCAAACTGAAATAATTTTTTTCACGAATATACAAAAAATAGAGTATATGCTTATGTATATGCTTTTACGTACTTTTACCCTTAAAAAGTTGTGAAATTTCACTAAATAAATTTTTTTAATTTAATAGTCCGTCTGAATATAACGTCAAAATCCAAAATATTCTTTAATGTAAAATGAATATTTTGATATAGAAATTAATTAAATGTTTTATGTGTGCCTTTGAGTAAATCAATAAAATCATTATTAAATTATTCAATATTCCAATTGATTAAAATTTTGTGTCCAATAATTTAATTACAAAATGAATGTTCGGATTTGTTTTCTAACCTTAAAATATAGAATTCAAATAATATAATATGCTTTGTAAAAGATAATGTTAATAAAAAGTACCATAATAAAGTCTAAAATATTTGTTGATTTTGTTTCTAGGAAAAGTAAAGCGCGCGCAACGTGCATGGATTATGACTAGTAACCTTAAATAAACAATATTGCAAACTTCCAAAAATAAAGCTTTTAAATTTTGTTTTCAATAGTTTGGGAATTATCACTATATTTTCTTGTAAGTTTCAATTATTAAATTTCAGTGAGTCAGGCGTTTTATAAAGTAAAACTAGGGAGGCCGCGCGCCAACCCGCCGCTGTCTATGTAAAAACTTCGTTTTTATATTATACGCACGACCGTACTGCTCAAGAGAATCTTGTATTTTCATTGGAGTGAAAATTGCAAAACTTCAAATACTTGTAAAAACTGAATTTATAATAATAATAAAATTATGCAGATTTAGTTATATAAGTCGTATCTGAAATTTCTGTGTCAAATTGAACTCTGTTAAATAATAAACGAAAATTGACTGTATAGGGTATATTGAGACATTAAAAAATCGTTTCTATTGTAAAGTCCGTAACAAATAGAATTTGGTACTTTATTTGTTAATGGTTTTATTTGTTGAATACTCTTACCTTTTATGTTTGCGGGGATCTGTCAGATGAAATAATAACTTCATAAATGTAGAGAATTGAACCTTTATTAAATTATTGATTGATTCTAGATGATAATAATTGCACTAACTAAAACAACACACGTATTGATTAAATACTGCCGGATCGAGTTTACAAGATAAAATTTACAACGCGTTTCCAGTAGAGTCTTAGCTCCGTCTGACGTTTCGAATGCGATGATTTGTTTCATCGCCTAAATGAACTAAATAAAAAATATTTATCCAAGCGTTTTCGCAATTAAGAATACCGAAGTTAAAAGTGTGTCGTCGGTTGTGTTGGCGAAATACGTCGCGGACGTAACACTATACATCTAATTCATGAGGAATTCATTTTATTGGTATAAAAATGTTAAATAGGAAAAAGTTTTGTTTTAATATTATCTACAAATTTCGTATTTAACATTTTGGCATGAAATTAAATACTGTTAAATTATAGCCGAAAATTGTCCATTTTATGTATATTTAGGCGATAAATCGTTTTTTTTATTCAACTCGTCAGGAATTGATTGTAGAAAAAAATGTTCAAGGGGAAAAAGTATTATTTTAATATTATCTATGACTTTTACGTTTAACATTTTTGTATAAAGTCAAATCGTGTAAAGTAATAGCCAAAAACCGACTATTTTTATCTTTTAAGCGGGTTTTCCGCTATTTCATTGCTAAATATTGTTCGTAGAAAAAAATGTTTAATATAAAAAAGATGTATTTTTATTAGTTTGAGCAGATGTGTTTGTGGTTTTAGAATTTTAATTTCATTTTGTACCCATTATATTGAAAAATCATTTTTTTCATATTTTTAAAAGTTCTGGGTTTTTTTTTAATTTCTCACCGATCTCGCTCAATATAGGACTGTGACGTCCAGATGAACGTCACTGCTATATTCCCACTTTAGTCTTTTCTAGCCTGGAGTCAACCAAGAGCTAGAGATGTCAAAGTCGACGCGAATGTTTTATAATTAAAATGTTTTGGAAATTATATTTTTCGTCAAACTACGAGTTGCCTGCCTTTCTATTTCATACAAAGTGAACCCATGTAGTTGTCCGGAATTAGGATATTTGAGCGAAGGTTTGAAAATAAGAAAAGAAAAGAGAGATATGTGAATAAAATAGATGCTTACTTTTTATTATATGGTGTGTGTGTGTGGTCCCCGGAACTGCTTGGATGGTCCACTCTGGTGGTGTTGAGGGACTGACTAACGGCGCACAGTGTTCATTCTTGAAAAAAAATGAACAAAATGAAGTATCTCACGAACGGATATCGATAGCCCAATGAGTCCAACTGCATTTTAAAGCTGAAGTGTGTAACGCTCACGCGCGAGCATTACAAGCGGTACACTAATTCTCTCCCAGGAGCTTGTAAATGTAAAAAAACAGGGTACGCCCTATTGTTTCGTACGACTCACGAGAGCGAGAGAGAGAAAAACATCGTCATCGATGGAATTCGC
>JAWWEQ010051254.1:0-10392 GCA_035583055.1 Torymus tubicola | reverse complement strand
AGTGATAGAGATAGAGAGATATAGAGAGAGAGAGAGAGAGATAGAGAGAGAGAGAGAGAGAGAGAGAGAGAGAGAGAGAGAGAGAGAAAGAGAGAGAGAGAGAGAGAGAGAGAGAGTGGTATGTGAAAGAAAAAAGCTGACAGACAAAAAAATTGTATGATATTTATAAAAAAGGTAGACTAGAAAATAATATTAAAATTTTCTGTAGTCAGGTGTATTCTTGACAAAAATATATTGATTTGATTGGGATTCAGAAAAGAAATTTGATGTAATAGAGTTATTATTGTGGCAAACAAAAAGGAATGAATAAATTACTTTGAGGAAATATCAATGTTGACAGCCGTCCTTTTGCACGCACAGTGTTGTGCGATGTAGTGTATACTTTTTAAATTACAGGATTCATTTCTTTATTGTCTATTAAAGGGTTCCAAGCCCGCCTAGTTCATATGCATTGTACGGCAAACATATATGTGTGACAAATTGCCTGAAAAAGAACGTTTTACAGTAGTAAAAAGTATAGTAAATTTACCTATATATACACTAGTTTACATGCTTAAAAGTATTCTATAGCGAATCAGTATATAGACACTTATCCTCATAAAGAGAATATTTATACAATTAGGAAAATATTATTAAAAAGTTACTTTTTCCATAGATCTCAAACCAAAATGCACTTATAAAATGTATTTGTTAATTAGAGAACATCTATTAATTTCCCATGTGCATTTTACTTTTAATGTACTTACATAAAAGACAAATTTTTTAATGAACTTATTGCTCATAACAATCTTCAAAGAAACATTGACGGAATCTTTAAAAATTCGTTTAGAAGAAAATCAAAGATACCCTTATAATATATACAAAGAAAGATTAAAATGCTTCGCTTATTTTTCTCTATAACCGGACGGTTTTCGTTTAACTACGTGTTTGACAGCATGCTTCACCTAGTAATACAGTACCCTAGCAGAATTTTACTAATTTAATAGTAGTTTATCCATTATCAAAATAAGTCGAATCTTCCACAACAAATATTAGTGTTTTCACCTATGGAAGTAACATAAATACATTGTTTGAAATAGTTCGATTAAATTATTAAATATTTGCCTACTTTTATTTATTATGATTGTCAGTGAGCTAGCAATACTTTATAAATTTTAATTCTGCTTAAAATTTTCTTAAAAATTATAACCCTACATCTAATTTCTAAAAAATACTGTAGCAATAATTTGTGTTTGATTTAAATAATAGAGGTTAAAGCTGTTGGTGGTCGTAATTTAAAATGAAGTAAGAAATATTTGTTTGATTTTAGTCAAAAAGCTTTTTAGTTCTTTAAGAAATTAGGATTATCTATTTTCATTTAAAGTAAATTCTTACGATTGCTCTTTTATAAGTTTATGAATTTATTGTTTCATCCTAAAGGAAGCTTCGGAAGAGTACAAATTCCAGATTTGTTATTAAAACATGATAGAAATATGTTTTGCGGTTTCAGGAATCAAGATGTGTGTGTGTGTGTGTGTGTGTGTGTGTGTGTGTCTGTGTGTGTGTGTGTGTGCGTATGCGTGTGCGTGTGTGTGTGCGTGTGCGTGTGCGTGTGCGTGTGTGTGTGTGTGTGTGTACGCGAGCGAGTGTTAACAGCAATTTTTAGTAAAATACATCCACCATTTTGTAAAGGGTTAACAACTGTTGCAGTATGTGTTGTGCAGTTGAACATCCTTTTAAAATGATCATAACTTTCGCAGGAAAAATCATAGATGATCATTGTAAAATGAATTTTAAAGGGAAAAACTACTACTAAATGATACCATAGCTAAAATAAAGCTAAAAAATTTTGTAGAGATTGTACATAATTTTAAAAGTTGTCCAAAACGCCATTTTTGGGTACATATCCTTAAATATCTCAAAATTATCTCGGAAATTACTTCGGAAATGAATTTCAGTTTTTCAAGAAAAAACCATGCAGTGATCTGTTTTATTTGACGGGTCTGCGGACCTCTACATAGCTGACTTTAATCTTGCGCGTATGATCTATTGAAATGATTTCCCGGTAATATCCAACATTCAGAGCTGCTGAAATTAGAATTCCTCATTTGAAGGCTTTTTTTAGAAAGGAGTACCAACCTTTGCACCTTCCACGGTACCGAAAAAGTTGCTTCACTTAAGTATGACTAAAGTATTTTTTAATATATGTGGAAGTTTCAGAGCTGCGATCTTTATAGCTAAGTCAGAGATCCTATATAGTTTGGGAGTCTTTTTATGGCAATCTTTTTAGCAGCTATTTTGTTAACTTCGTTTTTGCTAACATCTGTGTCTGCTTTAATGTATTTCGTTGTAGAAGTATCAACTTCTGGTTTCCAATATTTTAGAAATAAATGTTCGACTATTTTATCGAGAAAGATTAGGCGCTGATTTTCCGGGGTTTGATTTTGTTTATAACCGTTGTGTACGGTCGTCTAAAGGATTAATAATTCACTTTCTTACAGAAGTCCTGCCAATACTTTCTTTTGGCTATCTTAATACCACCTTTGAGCACTTTTTCGTTTATAGCTGAAAGTTAACTCTTCGTACGGCGTTTCCTGAAATTGTTTTTATTACAGAGCTACCGTCTATAGATGCACCTTTGAGGAATCATACAAATTTATCTTTGTAAAATAAAGCTGGTACCAAGTTGAAGTCTACCTACCGACAGCCGATAGATTTTAGCGCTACTGACGATAGTATCCAGAGATCTTTAAACTCTTCTGTTAAATCACTGAGAAATAGGTTTAACTGTCTACCTCTACCCATATGAATCTAGGTTGGGATTAGACGTCCATATTTTTGAATATATGGATTTCTCCGCATGTTCAGATGGTCACCACACCAACACTTTCTTATCGAGTTTGGTTCTCAATACCTCCGTATTGCTAGTTAATAATGACTAAGTCTACCTTTTAATCTCAAACCAGTTAAAACCAGATCTTGGGCTTTTAGAAAAGGTTCAGGTTGATTTGGAATAACTTTCCTACTAAATGGGACCCATATGGATCCCACGAGAGTCCTACAAGAGACGCGTGTTTAGTAGGGTTAGCTATTGCAAGTTTGGTGTTTCAGCCTTCTTCTTTATCTCGCTGGTAGCGCACAGTACACTGCCTTATAATACTTCTTATTTACTGGAAGCACAGGGACGATCGGTCGACTGCATTCCTATAATTACTTGTCAGGTATCCAGCTTCGCTGCATCTGATGCAACAAGCCGCAACTTTATGCAGATAAATTCCAGCAGTTGGTTCGCCCTATTATAAAACTACTAACATTCGGTAACTTTTTTAGAGCTGCTACTGGCAACAAAACATAGACTGCTTGAGTTGTACTATAAGACGCTTAGAGTCTGATATTTTTCGTGGTCAATATTTTGAGGCCGATTACGGTAATGATCGTCTTTACGACCTCTTCCACTATTGTTGTACCATTCTTCTCATTGATATAAAGCGCTTTCTTGTAACACAAGATTCGTATTTGTGTTGATTCTGCAAGGATTGACGAGGTTAACATCTTCAGTTCATGCGACACTGCGCCAGACTTGTACAGCTCCAAGGTCAATTCTTCTACCTTGGTAAAACGTATGTGTTACGTATGTGACATTACATCGTTTACCAGCCTGATGGCTATTTGCTATTTCTACCATATTGTATCAACGCAAGTATTTAAAAATATAAGATAATATTTATTTATATTTTTAATTGATTTGTCGGGCAAATTACACTTTATACAGTATATAATAAATTAACTATATAGACATTGGTAATATAGTGCTATTTATATGCACTAGTACTGTCTCATGAAAGCTTTTAAAATTTTCTTGAACTTTGCAATAGTACTAAAATCAAGTATGGAGTTAGAAAGAGTGTTTCAGTATATTGGAGTTGAAAGTATGTTCACGCAATGTTCTAAAATTGCGAGGAAAATAGGTAACGTTTCGTGCTAAATAAGGATGTAACAATCTCGCAATTCACATAACCATTGATGATTTTATAAGTGAGCAGGCAATCATGCTATAGAAATGTAGAGATTTAATAGTTTACAGTTTGTGCGTTCAGCTATTAAAGTATAATCGTGTTCAAATTTACTCATTGCTTTATTCATTTTAAAAGGAAGGTAATACAGAATTTTATGCAGCACTAACTTAAATATTTTATTTAAGATATCTAAAGAGGAGACTATATTTAAGCACAGTAAGTTAAGTTAGACAGAACCAGGGTTTAATAATTATTTATTGACAATTTTCCATTTCTTATGCTTCGAAAAGTTATTCCTTGTTTCTACGGTATTGTCCACAAATCAGGTACAACGTTATAATATTTAATAAAATTATAAGCAAAATTGAAATCTCATGTATAAATAATCTCTACTTAATCCCCAATTATTGCGTCAAAAAGAGATTATTTTGAGATTTTCCTAAAAATGGTCATTTTCCTAAAAATGGTCATTTAAAGGAATAAACCTTTTTTAAATCTGAATAAAATAAAAGAAAGCTTGTGGTTTCTTGTACCATTTTCATTTTTTGAAAAGTACCGTACGATAATTTTAAGCCAAGTTGTTGAGATTTCAAAACACCGTTTTTTTGCGAGAAATCACGTTTTGTTTGTTTTTTTTCAATAATTGTCTTGTAACTTTTTGTTGGCATAGAGTTTCGACTTGGCACTCTTGTTTTTAATTCTAAATATTCTAGATAACTCAAAAAATTGGTCCCATAAGTGTTCTCTCAAAAATACAATGTTTCAGTTTGTCGACCGAGAAGTGCCCGACTTCCCGTAGAATTACTCATATACATCTTGAATGATTTTTATTTTTTATTTTTTTTATTTCAACACATTCTCCGTCAATTGATGTTTGAAGTTTATTTTCACAATCATCATTTGTATTCTAATTATGGCTTGGCATTTTGGTTTGTTTCAGTCTTTCACGATAATTACGCATTCTTAATTTATTTATCCGAATTTATTTATCTTAATTTATTTATACGAATCAGTTGAATTATCATCATAAATGTATCAGTCATCAATGGAATGCTTTTGCTTATTGAACAGAGATTAATTTAAAAAAAGTTTTTGATCGATCTTGTACATTACCACTAATCATTATAAATTGTGATATTATACTTATTACCAAAGCTTGTGAAAACTATAATTGTTAAAATACTCTTATTGAAAATTTTATAGCTCATAAAAATATATTAAATCACATCTACAAATATTTTTTGATCTTTAATTTAATTTTTATACTCTTTAAAAAAGTTTCTAACGACACTTATGAAAAAGCAAGGGGAATAATTAGAGACTAACTTAATTTCCCTTCCATGAGTTTGCTACTCCGCCAAAAAGAATATACGAGGTGGCGCATTAGATTTCTCTTTTCTCCTTCGTAGGGGGTGGGTGGTCGGACCGACTAAACTAGACTGGCCATCCAGGATAGCCTCACGCGGTTGATGAGAATTCTCGCGTGCACCAGCACCAGCCGGAAATCCTGAAATACTTCAGCACGGAATCCCTGGAACGAAGTGGAGATAAAAAATAGAAAGTACTTGGAACTTTGCACGATGCGTGCTTGCAGCCACGTGCGCGTGTGCGTCTTGGCGTTTAAAGAAGTTTTGTTTTAATGCGGGCGTGTGGAAGAAGTTAAATGTCTGAACATTTCTCCACGTGGCCGCGATATTTCAGACGCTCCTCTACTTGCCTTTCTTAATATGTATACATGCTGAGAGCCTAAGCAGAAGCATTACAAATAGAGAGCGAGTAGTTATGAGAGAATGATTTAACTCTGTTGCAGACTTCTTTTCCTCGGAATGTCATATTATTTGGAAGTTGAGTAGTGTAATACTTCTTTAGGCCTGTAGGCTGCGTATAAAAGAATTCACAGAAACTAAATTATGTTGAGGATTAGTTTTTATAGACATTATTTTGCATGGATTTCAGTTTCAGAAGTGTAGTCAATAAATTCTCCTTTTTTTATGTTTACTACATATTACGGACAAAAATTCTATTTTTTAAAGATTTTTACCCAAATTTCCATAGCAACAATTTGTTTCTGGTGCTTTCTCTAAAACTTTACCGACATTTACTCACGTTATATTCAGATAGAAATTAAAAGATGAAATTTAATATTCATAAGTGTTTATAAAGTTCACTCAAAATTGAGAGTTAATTCTTGAATTTTAAGGGTATACACTGAAAACTGAAGCACTCACTTTTAATAGTTAAATCTTAATTTTGAACATTAACTATGATACAGCTATAATAATAAAAATATAACTCTGAAATTGAATGTTAATGATTTTAATGACTGCTCAACATATTTAGATAAATTATTAGTACAGGCTATGACTAAAAACTTGATGTTTTTCTTATGATTTTTAGTTGCTTTGATAAAGCGATGATTTTTGTAAAATGACATTATGTATAATCAATTGTTATACCTTTCTAAAGATAATCGATTAACAGAATCCCGTGACTACTCCAAAAACAGAGGCCATCACCTTTTCGGTCGATGAAACCGTTTTTGTTTTTTTCGGAACAGGTTCACCCTTTACAATCCACTGCTTTAACTGTTCTTTCGTTCCAGGATTCTAATGATGGCTCCAGGTTTCATTTACAGTTATGAACTGACGCCAAAAATTTGACTCATTTCGTTTAATCTACTCGAATAAGAGCTTTAAAATGTTCATTCTAATGTGTTTTTGGTTTAAAGAGAGCAAACGCAGCATCCAACGCACGGATAACTTGCGTAAGCCCAATTCTTCACTCAATATATATGCATGCATTCTTTTGATATGTCCGTAGCCTGTCTTCCATCTCTCTAACTTTAATTCGGCGCTCGTCCATGAGTACCATTTGGTAAATTTTGTTGATATTATCGGAGATTGTAGCAGTTTTTCGCCGTCCCGACCGTTCATCATCAGCCTAGTTGATGTCATGTTTCAATTCAGTTACTCAGAATTTCATCGTAAATGATGGTGCAGAGCTTCCATTAGTAACGCCCAACTCATCTTAAATTTGAGTAGTTATTGCTTTTCAAAAACAAATATTTAATAACATTAGATACTTAAGTTTTTTCATTTTCAGTAAAGTGGTTAAGATTTTTTCATAATGTCGTATATTCTTACCCCTAAACGATGATAAAGATTGTATCCCTTTCACCTCTTAACATGATATGGAATGTTACTGAAATAGTTTACATTTTAGGTTCCAAAATGGGCCCGAAAAATAAAAAATTATGGGTTTTTAAAACATTTCAAACTTCATAAATTAGGAAAGATATTACCGAAACTACTGTTAGATTCCAAAACATAATTATTTTTATTCTTTTATTTCAAATTTAACTAGTCTATTAAACAACTATTAAATTTGTATCGAAACCACTCTTAAGTTTTAATTTTACATATTTTTTACTTTGATTCTAATGGTTTGTTTGTTTGTTTGTAGTATCATTTATTAACGACCTAGGATATGATAATGGATATTCAAATTCAAAGGAAAATTTCTTTAATTAAAAAAAAATACGTTTATTGCAATATAATAGAATTAATAATTATAATTTTTATAATTGTAATATACAGATAAAATAGGTATATTTGAAAGTGATCGCTCACTGCTTTATATAACAAACATGTTAAGTCATTTTTACAACCTGCAATTGATTATAATTTAAATTATATTTTTAATTCTGCGCCATAGCGCGCGCCGCTATCGTACATTTGCACGCCGTTGTCTTACATTCGAGCGCCGTTCTGTCCTCTATCTCTTAATTCCCTACGCTTGTACCTAAACACACTTTCCTTTCTCCAGGCCAATTCGAATCATAAAAATTACAGAACCTCCTAATATGTATTGAAAATAGATTCAGTTACGCTTGCTACGGCTTTCCCCTCTAATCCGTGAGGATTTTCACGCCGAAGCAAGTGTCTTTCTTTCCCGCAAAAATTGTGTTTCTTTCACCATATATAACCCTTCACTCATTCATTCCCTTTTTTACTTTCAATAAAACTCCTGTTATTATAAATTATCTTATTAATTGTTCATCACCCGTGAGTACACTATTGACATACTCGTCAAGTTCTGCGTCTAGTTGTTCTTTAGATAACAACTTTTACTCCTTTCCATCACGAGTTAATTTTTATCCACCGCTGGTGCCCTGTTTATCTGCGGGACCACGTCTTCTCGAATACCTTCTGAAGTTGGCGTCATATCTATTATTACTGGATTCACTTAAGGGACACCTCAAGTTTTCCTATCCGCTGGATTTATATGAATCTACTCTTTTATTGAACCGGGCGTATTGCACCCGCTCACGGTTTACCGGTCCGACCTCGCTGAATAATGTGAGATTATTAGAGTCGGTAACTTCGTAGTGCAAATTTGAGACCAGGAGTTTCGTCTCTTTGTTTATGCTGTCTGTGATAGAGCCCAGGAATTCCTCTCGCTCGAAGTTCCAAATGGAAGGGCGATGACGGCTGATACCGTCATGCTTCCGATCGCGGGTCACCCCAGCAAGACTGCCGCCGGCATTGGTAGCGGACTTGCGGGGCAAATCAATTGGGATACGTTTGTAGAGCTGTAAGCCATGACGCGACAACTTCTTCTTGATTGTCTTTCTAAGAGACATTTTCTGATTTTTCTGAGTTCTGATTCTGTTTATAGTAATCTGCCTTTCGGTGTTCTCTATAACTAACTGACTGTCAACCGAGCAGCTGCAGCTGCCACTGCAACAGTCGATGGCGTTAGCTGATCATAGGCACTTCTACTAGAGTGGCTAGCTACAGCTAATGGCAGCGGATGAGATGTTGAGTGCTCAGCGGCCTAACTGCGAGCGCGATAAGGCTTTGAGCATGCTGTGTTGGGCCGCGCTCCCTTGACGCGGTGTGAAGCTGGAGAGTGCTCAGGGCTCGCCCGAATGTTAAGCTGATGGATGTTGACCGTTCCAGTTGTGGGAACTGGAGGGCGAGACGGGCAGTGCATGCCCGCAGAGGCAGAGCGACAGGCAGAGCATACCTGCCGAGGCGAAGTCCCACGTGGCCGGTCGCTGGGACCGTTATCCCCCGTTGGCTTCTACGTTACGTGGAGGGCTGACACAGCTCGGACCCCTCCACGTCAACTCTTTGGAGACAGAGTCTGGACGGGAGAAAGCCCGCCCGGCTTGGCTTCAGAGCGGCCTGGATCAGAGGAGTTAGAGGGGCCCCACCTCAAAGGATGGTCCCGCTCGATTAAGTTTTAATTGTGATGTACCGCGTAATCGACTCGTCGTAAGGCGTCACCCAGTTGGTATTAATACATTGTATTAACTCGAGCTCTAATCGAAATCGTAAAGACTGAGGAAAAGATAAAGAGAGGGAGGATCGGACGGATCCAACAAAAACAAGGAAAGAGCAGGAAGCCTTGTACCTCGCGGGTTTGTCAAATAAAAACAAATAATTGACAAATAAAGTGGACTTTATTAACTCCAAATAGGGTTGGGCGATTCCTAAAAAAAAGGATAGAAGCATCGAGTATTATAATTCAAAAAATGATTTATTTTTTATTACATTTTTTTACTTATATACATAACTTTTTAAATAAAATAGCGACTACAAATATAATTTTATTAAACAATTTCCAATGAATTTAATTCCAGATTGTGCAGTGAACTTGTAATAAATAAAATATAGTGGAACAATTTAAGGGTATTATTTAAGGATTATTAACACTGTTTTCAAAGAGCATTTTTTATTATTTTTTATTTTAAATTGATAACTTTTTAAATCAAAATAAATCATGTAATTGAATAAATTATAAATTAAAAATGATTAAGGGAGGAGGACACCTTTAAATTTTTCCCAGTAAAAACATCTACAACAAACAAATTTAAATTATTAATAAAATATTAAGGTAATATACTAAAAGTATATTAAATTTTGTGACAAAATAAGATAAAAATGAGAGTCCTTGATCTACACTGTCCCAATATATGAACATGTCAAAATTTAGGCTTTGGCGTAACCTGCAGGTTCACAGAGTTGATGGATTTTAGTCTAGTTGGGCTTAAATTGTTGTTACTTTATGTAGTTTAGGGCTGAAGAGTTGTATGTATCAAAATTATTTGAGTAAATATTTTTTTCCGCTAAAAACTGCTTAAAATTCATGAAAAAACACAAAATTATGCTATTTAAGCAGTTTTTAGCTGAAACAAAATATTTACTTAAATAATTTTAATACGTGCAACTCTTGAGCCCTAATCTACATAAAGTACCAATAATTTAAGCCCAATTAGACTAAAATCCATCAACTCTGTGAACCTGCAGGTTACGCCAAAGCCTAAATTTTGAAATGTTCATATATTGGAACAGTGTAGATCAAGGACTCTCATTTTTATCTTATTTTGTCA
>JAWWEQ010051253.1:0-10392 GCA_035583055.1 Torymus tubicola | reverse complement strand
TTATTTATACTTTGACTGATAGCTGTATCCAATTTGTATTTAAATTGTAAATACTTTTTTGCCGCGATGGCAAATAAAATAAATCTATCTATCTATCTCTTTCTCTCTCTCTCTCTCGCTCTTTCTCTCTCTCTCTCTCTCTCTCTCTCTTTCTCTCTCTTTCTCTCTCTCTCTCTTTAGCGGCTTTCCCGGCGGTCACTGGCTTGCCGCCTCGTCTTTTCTTTCCAGCTGTTGAGGCGGGCACGTAGGTGGTTCGGGAGCACGGAGCAAGAGTGACGGCAACACACTCACACACGTGCCTTATGGGAGGCGTTTTTACGGGGCCGTCTTCTTCAGTCTCTCTCACTACGTTTTCTTGAGTTGCGGAGAGCTGGCCGAACATGCACACGTGGTAAGGTCTAAATTCAAGATGGACGCTCGGTCGCGCGGGACCTAGAGGAAAAATTGGCACCGTAGAGGAAAACTTAGGCACCGCAAGACCATCAGAGGACCTTTGCAAAGGCTATCCAGCAGGACGACGAGCCAATCAACCACGAAACTGACCAGAACGAACGCTGGGAGACGGCTGGGAAAAAGAAGTAGGAAAGGAAGAAAGAATCAGAAAAGACGAAAACGGAGAAGCCGAGGAAGCCACGGAAGTTGCCAGGTTATAACAGCCAAAGCACAGAAGTCCTATGCAGAGATTATAAAGAAGGTTAAACAAACCTTAGCTGAAAAGGACATCGAGGAAAACTTAGAACGAGTGGATCGAACGAAGTCAGGTAAACTGATAATGAAGTTGAGCAAAACGGATGCAGTCCGGAAGCAAGTTGAGGATCTGCTTATCGATGAAGTCACTGTGGATGTTAAAACGCATGAAGTCGACCTTGAAATCAGAGAAGTTGAAGAGACTACAACAAAACAAGAGATGGTAGTAGTACTCCAAAAAATACTAGGCGTGGCTGCCACGTAAGGATGGAGGCTGTGACGTCTGTACGAAAGTCGCGGGGGTTTATCCAAATTGCCCACGTACGACTACCCGTAGAAACGGCGCGAACGGCCATTGGAGAGCGCGGTAAAATTCGCATAGGGCTAGACTACTGCACAATAAGATAGGTGAATAGGCCCTTGAAATGCTATAAGTGCTGGCACATAGGGCACAACTCGGCGCAATGCAAGAGCAACATTAACCAGACGAAGATCTGCATCAAATGTGGTAGAGAGGGACACAAGATCGAACAGTGTAAGAATGATGCGGCATATGCCCTGTACGCAGAAATGGAGAAGGAGAACCACAAACACATCATGGGAAACGGTAAATGCACGGTCGTCATGGAGGAGACGCAAGCACTGGCCAAACGAAGATGAGAATATGGCAGAAAATCCTGAACCACTGCAGGAATGCACAGGATCTCCTGATGCAGTTGGTGACGGAAGCAACGCCCGCCCTGTTGCTGATATCTGAGCCGTACGGTAAGTCTGATAACCCGGTATGGGTATATGACTGGTCCTGCAACGACGTCCCATTCGAGGAATCCGATTGCTTGAATGATGGGTTGGGTTGGGTTTGTGAGAATAAAGCTGGGGAAAGTCCACTTCCTTAGCTACTATGTGCCACCCAAACAGCCCGATAATAAGCAAGATACGGTATTCACAAGCTTCCTCGAAAAGCTGGCCAGCTACGCCTAGAAGTTCTCACCCGTGGCCATTGCGGGAGACTTCAACGCGTGGGCAGTCGACTGGGGAAGCAAGGAAGCGACGGCAAGGGGATAAACTCTACTGGAGGCCATGTCTCATCTGGACCTGGTGTTACTTAACACCGGTAATAAGTGGACCTACGAAAGAGACGGAAAAGGCTCTATTGTTGACCTGACATTCGTCAGCCCCAACCTAGTCGCCTGGGAGGTACCAACTGACCGGGGAAGGAAGCTAGCTCAGATCGGAAAGACGAACGCACGAGGATGGAAGGCTAGCACGTTCGGCCACGAGCTTTTTGACGTAGCATTGGACAAGAGACCCATCAAAGCCGAGGACGCCACCAAAACATTTGAGGAGGTAATGTTGCGAGTAACCAAGGCCAGCGATATAACAATGCCCCGGAAAGGCCGCATAAGTCATTTCATATTTACAATATGAAGTTCAATATATAACATAAGATACACGAGCGAGCGTCAGCGAGCGAGGTGATTATACTCATAGTATATGACGCGCGGTGACACACGGTAAGTAGCGTTTACAGTTTCGGTGAAAGAGGCAGATATACATCGAGAGATAGTAATCTTGGCGATCACAGGGTTCAGTTCTAGGGCCCCTTTTGTTCAGCCTGTACATTAATGTTATACAAAATATTCTTGTAAATTTTAATAATAGTTTCCCCGCAAGTAGTATTAGTCATTTGCTGTATCCAGATGATCTCCAAGTTTACACATAGGTAACGAGGGATAGTCTGAATGAAGAGTTGAAGCGCTTAAATCATAACATATTATGCACAAACAGTTTATGAATACTCGGGTTGGAGAGCTTAGATTATAACATATTATGTCATTTATTTATTTACTAGGAGATTCAACCAAAAACGAACAATATTGCAAATAATTTTATAATTAAAACTATTTTTTATGTAATATTTTTGTGAAAAAATAAATAAAAATTAAAAAGATTTTTTTCTACATTATTATTTAATAATAATTATTGCGTATAATTTAACTATAACCTTAAGAGAAAAGTTGATGTCAACGTCACTATTTTGTTAGACTTATTTTTATTTATTTTGAGTGTAATTTCGTTAAATAGATTATAATTTCATTTAATTTCAAAATATGATTTTATAGATAACCGAGCGAGCGAGGTAATTATGCTAGTTACAAATTACAATTTAATGATGGTTTACAACTAATTTTTGCTCACAGGCAAGAGGCACGCTTGCATTGAAATTACAATTATTTGTTCAATATGTGAGTGTAATGAAAATGAAGTTAATTCCCTTCGCAAGGAAAACTGACCTGTTTCAGCAATGAGCTTTGCCGAAGAGCGTGGCTGTATGATAAATACTTGTAAGTGAATTAGCAAGTTTTCCTTAAATATGCGGAGTCACGTTGATGAGCGAAGATGATGCTGCTGATGTAAAATTCACAATAAATATTATAGATTTATTGTGATGTGGTTAAGTGTGCACGATTAGATATTATTGATCTAATCGTGCTTCACAATTGTCGCAGAAAATTATTTATTCCGCGAGTTCGCGATACCCGCGTGATTCTCAACGCATACGCGCGCCAACACAGATTATGGGCAAAGCCGGTGAAGATGATGTTGTTGCTGCTGCGGTCCGCTCATCCCTCTCTCCTTCTGTCCCTCTCTTTTCGCAAGTTAGCCACATATCCGGATCCATATATTTGCTAGCTGACAAGTGAGATTCTGTTGGGATAATATCAGTACCGTCGGCCAGACAAACCGGAATCCCGATTTATTGTTGCTGCACTTTTCCTTCCGTTTAACCATTTATTTCTATCTATTGTAATTCATTATTGTCTAAATGCCCCAGTGTGCGAAGTGCAATAGTTCTATTAAAAAAGACCTTAGTACATGTGAAGGTTGTAATAAAACAGCTCGGAGATGCTGCTCTTTCAATCCTGCGACGTCGCTCTTTTCGTTCACAGTGGTGAGCGTGCCAACACCGGCTTCGAAAATACTAAATATGCAGCAGTTTCGATAAAGATAGATCGCTTTAATAGATTTAATAGTGAAGACAAGATATCGCGGATGGATGAGTATATGGGTAACGTCAGGTCAACTGTTGAAGGTCAAAATTAAAAAATTCTTCAAAATGAGTTTTTCTTGTTGATAATTAGCCCCAAAATATAACCCTAGAGTTTCAGACCTAAATATTCAATTGTTCAAAATTACAATCAATTAAAAATTTGAGAATTTGAATTTTTTTCAAAATCATCAATTTTTACGATTTTTTAATTATAAAATGTGAAACTTTTTGTATAACAGTTTAAATGGGAAAAAGTTTGCAATTTTCATAAATTGTTCAAACAAATTTTTGTCTTTGATAGTTAAAAACCAATCCTTCACTTCATGTGAAAGGCGTACTCGACGAAACTTATTTTCTGTAGTACTAGAGTGTGCGGCGCGCTATGTGCGCCTGTAAACTTTACGTTATTGCGATATATAAAAACAAATATTTGAAATATAAACTGAAATTACCGCCAAAATTTCAACTGATTTAAAAACAGAAGACTACCAAATTTAACTCAGAACTAATTTATTTAAATCTTTGAATAACATAATAGATAATATTCAAAAGAAATCACTATAAAAATTTTGCAAACAATTTATTGTAAATTTTTTTTTTTTTAACAAAATATTCATATGTATTATGCTAGCTATCTCGCTCTTCCTCTCGTTCTTACTTGATCTAACACTCATGAGGCGTCAGACCATCGCGTGATGAGTTACATATTAATACACATAATGAATGAATACCGAATACATTAACAAAAATTTAATTTAAAAATAAATAATTTAATCATTTGAACAAATTACGTCATTTTTCTTATATTTAATACAACGTTTTCTGAATAAACCGAATAATATGGAAGCGAGTTGTAATAGGGAATAACCGTAGTAGAAAGAGCTGCAACGGAAGTACCGTAGGAGAAAGATCTGCAATAGGAAGTACCGTAGTGGAAAGGCTGCAATGGGATGTGCCGTAGTAGAAAGATCTGCAATAGCAAGTACCGTAGTGGAAAAGGCTGCAATGGGAAGTGCCCTAGTAGAAAGGGCTGCAATGGAAAGTACCGTAGCGAAAAGGGCTGCAACGGCAAGTACTGTAGTGGAAAGGGTTGCAATGGGAACTACCGTAGTGAAAAGGGCTGCAATAGCAAGTACCGTAGTGAAAAGGGCTGCAATGGCAAGTACCGTAGTGGAAAGAGCTGTTAAGCACGGTTGCGATGTGTACATACAATAAATATTATTTTTTGATCGATACATTAATTAATTCACATCCAATAAGTCATGGTAGAACAGGTAATAATTGACTAAAATCTCCACCTGCAAATACAGTTTTACTGCCAAATAATAAATCATTATTCATAAGATTTTTTAGAGTTCTATCGATAATTTCAAGTGAATAACGTGGAGCCATTTGAGCTTCATCCCAATTAAAAACATCTGTTTGCTATAGAAATTGTCCTTCCTTTAATTGCACACCAATATTTGATAAAGAACACGATAATAAAGGTGCAGGTAAACAAAATACAAATGAACTGTCATCTCCTTTCGCAACAGCGTTGCGTCAATTCAAGTAAAAGCCATACATCAAATTTTTTATTTTGACTTTTTAACAAATGGCATAATGTAGAATAAACAAATGTTTTTCTAAAACCACGGGGACCATCAATATAGTAGCACCTAGCACCGCCGGAATCAAAAACTTTTGACACTCTTAAAATTACATCGACGATTTCTTTCTGCTCATCATTTAACATCTTGTATTGTCTATTGCTTATATATAGCTGCTAAATTATCGTATGAAAAATTATCATTATCAATATCATTTTTACTACCACTTGTGGCATCGATGGAGAATTTGTAATATTATAACCTTCTGCTATTAACATTTTACAAATAATGGAATAAGCTAAATTATGAGCTGAATTGTGATTACTATGTAATTTCAGAAAATCTTCTGATATGCACCTTTGAAAGTTTGGGAGAGATCTTCTGGATGTGTAGGTTTACAATGTATCAGAATACGAAAAAATAATTGACGTATACTACTTGGCATCCTCCAACTAACAGCTTCTTGCGTAGTACGATTCCATTTATTATCATCTTCTAAAAGACCTAACACTAAGCAGGTTTCTGAAAGTGTCTGATACTGAACACCATTTACCCGTCATCAAATCACTAAACCTCGTAGCACCTTTAGGATGTAATAAAAGTTATTTGCTTCGAAATAACTCTCTTTTACTTGGACTTACTGAATACATACACCCAATACAATTGAAGCGAGATTTTGGTTTACACCATCCAAAAATTTTATTGCCATTTTCATTATGTTGTTTGTAAACATAATGAGCTGGAATTTCAGTATAAGAATATTGTCTCGCAGCAGGATCACTTCTATATAATTCAAAATAAGCCAATAATGTGCTTGATTGATTTAATGCAGCTGCTACACCTACTTTTTATATGATCAATGATTATTGATTGTTGTTCAGATAAATGAACAGATAAACAAACAATGCTATGACTTTTACCTTGCAAGGCGACCTCGTCGCTATGGGCAAAAGGAGCGTCCTGACCCTCGCCAAGTGCAGCCGATCCCACCGCTCAGGCAAACAGGGAGTGGCACCTCGAGCCACGCTCGGTGTCACCAGGACAACCCAGGTACAAACTAGGGAGAGTCTCGCGTGACCACGAAACGACGCGACCACGTACCTCTTTCTTTTTTTTTGTCGCCGTAATTCTTTTTATATTTAATTCTATTTTTTACACTAGCTCTACCGTTTAAAGGTTTATATTTTAAATTTAATTTCATTTTGTAAATATTTAATTCACCTCCCCTTTTCCTAAATCATTTTTTATTAGTCCTCATGCTCCGCCAATCGACTGAGCTTACCAGAAATGTCGCTCGAACGTGGGGCATCCAAATTTTTCACGTGCGCGAAAAACGGGAGTGAGCTCGGACGGGTTCACCGGATCCACGCATCCAAGTGCTCATCGATATCGATTTCTGTCAGTTGGGAAACAGCCAGTGGCGCCCACCTCAACATCTATTCAGCTGAGGATCATCCGACAACGAACCGCTTTCCAGTTATACGCATTGGAAAACGCGTGTATTCCTCACACCCGCGAACGTGTGCATATTAATTACCGCAGTAAGTTAAGTGAAATAAAAAGTTGCTTATCACAGACGTGCCAAATCTGTTGGAAACATACTTCAGCGCGGAGAATCGCAGTTAGAACACGCCAAAATTTTGCCATCCGTGAACGCCACTTAAAACCGTCGATCTCTACCGAGGCGCAAAAAAAAATTCGAAAGTGTCTGTGCTCAATTACTGCTGCGAGAAGAGTTACTCGATGCTCCGAAAGTTGTAAATGTTTAGCAATGCAAACGTTGAATTGCAATAATATTTAAACTAAAATGAAAATATTTTGAAGTAAAGGTGTAAATTCAGTAGTTAATAGAATGTTTAATTATAGTAAGGTTTCAATATAAATAATGGTAAAGTTTCAATAAGAGTGGTAAAGCTCTAACAGAACCCAGTAGTAAAAATAAATATTTAATCATAGTAAGATTTTGATGTAAATAATAGTAAGGTTTCAATAGGAATAGTAAAGTTTCGATATAAGTAAATAATAGTTAAGTATCAATTGAAATAGTAAGGTTATAATATAAATAATAGTAAAGTTTCAATTCCAATGGCAAACCTCCAATCGATGTAGTAAATATCAATAATAGTAGTGCGAGTAGAATCAAATGTGCAAAAGTATAAGAAATTTAAAAAAAAAATAAAGAATCTAAAGTAGTGGTAACCATTCCATAGTAATTAACTATAAATTTTCACGGATATAATTTAATTTTGAATAGTAAAAGTAAATCTTTATTAGTAATGATAAATGTTTAATAGTAGAGATATATATCAACTGTATACGAATAGATGTATAATTCGTTGACCTGAAATATTATTATTATGTGGGCTATGTCTGCATATACTCACTCTCTCTTTCGCATCCACCCCAACGCCCAGCCTGTATCCAATCAAACCCACATCTCACCTCTACCCTGTACGAACCCCACTCCCCTGCCTGTGCCAACCCCACCTCTACGCGACCCTATGCTCACCCCACCCTGTACCCATCCCCACTTAGCCCACCCAACCATAGTTAGAACCAATTTACCTCCAGAAGGGTCAGGCTCCGCCTGAGCGGAGCGTCTACTCTACCGGCTTTATATAGACCACCCATACCCCTCCCTCTCTAATCATTTCATGTGTATACCAAGTGTATATCTATATATTTGTAGCGTAACAGAAAAGCGTTTCACACAATCTTCCTTGTAAGGAATCTCATAAGGACGGTCCAAAAAGTATATTTAATATATTACCTATAAGACAAAATTTTGTTTTGGATGGTTGGAGATCACAGATAAAGCTATGGGCTTTTTAAAGTGTGGAAAAAGGCTAAAAAAAATATTTTTTATTCATTTTCTGCCACATTTTATATGAGTATGGTTATATTACAGCCAATGTCATTTCAAATATGTTATAGGTTAGTCTGTGACTTTTTTTTACAGAATAGTCACTGTTTAATAGAATCCCATTCCAAACATATTGAATCCGTAAAATATTATGCATGTCAAATACTTACATGCTGCTTGTGTACCCATTCATATCATTACTTATTCAACTTTATTTATATTTTATAATTAGAAGTTTATACTTATATAGTTACAGATTTCTGTTCTAAAAAAAAAACTTTTACAAACTAAACATGACATATTTAATTATTAATGGCTTATTACTTGCATTGCTACACAAAATGCTTTAAGCGTCTCACAATTAATTGTTTAGCTATACAAATACTTTTAATACATACTGCATAATTACTTACTGTATAAATTTAACTACTGAAAAATATAATGATATGAAGTAAATGAGAATTAGATTTTCTTACAAAAGTAAAGAATTCTAAAATTCTATATTATAATATCTTAATAATCAAGAGCGGATCATCCATATTCCAGTAGTTTTTCTTATTTTTTGTATATGTCAAGCATAATATAGAATTTTAGAAATATTTATTACTTTTATAAGAAAAGCTAATTCTCATTTATTACATATTATTATAGTTGTCAGTAGTTAGATTTGTACAGTAAATAATAAATTATGCAGTATGTGTTAAAAGTATTGTGTAGCTAAAACAACTAATTGTGAGACGCTTGAAAGTATTTTGTGTAGCAATGCAAGTAATAAGCTATTGATAATTAAGTATGTTATGTTTAGTTTGTAAAAGCTTTTTATAGAACAGAAATGTGTAGTTATGTAAGTATAAACTTGAAATTATAAAATGTAAATAAAGTTGAATGAGTATAATGATGTGAATGGGTACACAAGCAGCATGTAATTATTTGACATGCATAATAATTTACGCATTCAATATATTTGGGATGGGATTCTAATAAATAGTGAATATTTTGTAAAAAAAAGACACAGACTAACGTATAACGTATTTGAAATAATACATATAACATATAACATGCGTCAGAAAATGAATACAAAATGTGTTTTCTGGCTTTTTTCACAGTTTAAAAAGCCCATAGCTTTTTTGTGACCTTCCAACATCTAAAACAAAATTTTGTTTTAAAAGTAATAAAATATACTTTTTGGACTATACTACAGAAAAAAAGTTTTGTCAAGTACGCCTTTCACGTAAAATGAAGGATTGATTTTTAACTATCAAGGACAAAAATTTGTTTGATCAATTTATAAAAATTCTTCATAATTCTACTCACAAATTGCAAACTTTTTCCCATTTAATGTGTTATACAAAAAGTTTCATCTTTTTAAGTTAAAAAAATCATGAAAATTCATGTTTTTTGAAAAAAATTCAAATTTTCATATTTTTAATTGATTGTAACTTTTTAAAAATTGAAATATTTAGGTCTGAAACTCTAGGATTGTATTTTAGAGCTAATTATCAACATGAAAAACCTATTTTGAAGAATTTTTAAATTTTGACCTTCAACAGTTGACGTGAAGTTACCCATATGTTAATACATATGATGAGACTAGAAACAAAAGTCTACCTCTAATCGCTTCACCCAAGTAGAGGCGCATTTAAACGCTCTAGAACAGTCTAAAGTAGAAACTCTTCGACCTCTGGAGTCTAGCGCGGAAATTCTCATCTTTAACTTGCCCATTCAGAGTCAAATGCCGCGTTTTCGCCGATGACTTGCAGCTCTTTATTCAGTACCCTTCAAACCTCGTATCCACCGCAGTTGCCCATCTGTCAGAGAAAGCGTACAACGTCTAGTTATGAGCTAAAGAACGCGGTTTGCAAGTGAATCCGAAGAAAACAAAGACCATTATTTTCGGCAGTGAATCAAATCTTGCTTATCAAGCAATGCAGAGCTTACCATCAGTTATTGACAACAATGAACCCGTCGAGTACGTTGATCAAATAAAAAATCTAGGTGTGATCATGACTCCTTCGTTGACATGGAATGCGCATATTCATTTGGTTTCCTCGAAAGTGCACAACGCTCTTTTCAAGCTCAGGCAGCGTGCATTGCTAATACTGAAGAACGTAAAAAGTTTATTGGTTTAAGGGTAGAGTACAGTCGAAAATGATCAAAAATTCGTTTTTTTTATTGCAGAAATATAATCTATAACTATTTAA
>JAWWEQ010051252.1:0-10393 GCA_035583055.1 Torymus tubicola | reverse complement strand
GGGCTGTCCTTGACCTTATCGACGGTCGTCTTTGCCCTCTGTGGCTGTCCTTGACCAAGTCGATGGTCGTCTTTGCCTGTTGAATTCTTCGTTTCTCCTTCCAACAATTCCTTGGAGTTTTCACCTCTACTGCTATCATTCTTCGATTGTCGATGCTCACGTCGTTCTCATGTGTCTGACGTGGCGGTCTTCTTCATCCTCTTCCGCATATCATCGATTCTATTTTCTTCGATTTCACTTGATTTGATAACTCTATCTCGATTTCACTTTGGACGATTCTCGCGGCATTTTCTCGCTCTTTCTGGAGCCGCGAGTTACCAAGGTTTCTACTAGCCTTGGTAATTCCCCCGCTTCCCAGGCTCTACCGCGGCTATTAGGACGTGGTTGAGTCCTTTACTCTAGCGGCACCTGGAAAGAGACTTGATTCTATTTCTTCATGACCAATGTCTATACTCTTCAATTTCTTCTTTCTGTAGACATTGGTGTTCATTTTCGAAGGCTTCTTCTATCTTCTGTGCCAATTTTATATTTCCATTTTCTTGTTACATCGTCTTCACATTCGCATTGGTTCTTCAGAGCGTGTTCGTGTGTTCGGTTTCTAAAAATTAACGGATCGTTCTCTACGGCACATCTTTTATAAATAAATAAAATATACAAATAATTTGTAATATTATTTAATCTACCTATCCTACACGCTCTGAAGCTCACCACAATTCGCAGAAAGGTCTATACCAGTTGCTCAACATCAAACGCACTGACTGGTTTCATTTTTTAAATTTGCCAGTAATTGGTACTTCGATCCCATTTCCAGCACCAATTACTGGCTTGTTCGTATTTTTAGCAATGTTCATCTTCTTAAAAAAAAAATACAAAAATCTAAAATGTCAAAAAAAATAATTTAATTTTCCTACCAGTCAGTTTATCGCGGGTTCAATTCTGTCACTGATTCAAGTCTTTTGGGATCTTTTTCGTACTAGCCTTCACCAGGCTAGCAACGGGTATTGTTTGAACTTTCGTTACAAATTTTATCGAAAGTTCAATTTCTTGCTGCTTTTTGTCACAATTTAGTCGTCGTCTAAAATTTCTCAATGTTCTCTCGCAAATTTATTTTCACCTAGGCGCATCGTATCTAACTATCTTTATTTTAGCCAATAGCAATTTTCAGATTTTTCACTTTAAAAATCTTCGAACTTTTACGCCTAGAGGGTTTGCTATTGGTCGATCTTCTTGCCTTCTTCGCAGGCACCAGTACCTGTGAAGAAGCTTGTACTAGGCTTTCCTGTCTATTTCCTATTGAGAAGTCTACAAAAAAACCTGAAAATCCGAAAATAAAATTTTGGGATTCGAACTGGTATCATCGAATTCAAAATTTCGCCGGCTGCACGCCTCTACTAGTCACCCTGGGCTTGCTCTTAGTGAAAAATGCAGCCAAATAGCTAAGCTCATGCAGGTGTATGATCTTATAAAGTAAAAGAGCTGCAAAATAGAGCCTGCGTGAGTCAGTACGGAGCCAGCCCAAGCGCCCAATAAAAGGAGTAATATGTTCGTCTCTCTTGGCCACGGTAATGTACCTCACACATGAATTGCTTAATTGCTGCACTCGTACTTGCAGTTCGTCCGTAGCGTCCAGATAAACGACCGAGCAATAGTCCAGATGCATCTGAACTAGCCATTTGCGTAAGGTCTCGGTGGTACACGCCCTTATAAACCACAAGCTATAAAGGGCTTTATTAACTTTCTTAGTAACTGTGTCAATGTGCGGTTTCCATGTCAATTTACTATCTAGTGTAACACCGAGACTCACAACTTCGCTACTGAATGGGATGTGCTCTCCAGTATGCATGACAACGCCTGGTAAATCCAGAGAGTTAACGAAGTTAATGTTCTTGCTGGAACCAAGTCGATTGCTTTGGTCTTGCCAGCATTGAGATAAAGACCAGAGCGCTCAGCCCATCCAGCCACCATTTTCGCCGCGTTGGAGAGTTGAGCAATGCCCTCGAGGATCTGATCCTTGGTCGTTTATATGTATATATATGTAAGTCGTCTGCGTAGAACAGATGTCTAATAACGTCAGCGTCAAGTGCGTCACGTAGGTCATTAACATATAAACAAAAAAGCAAGGGATCGAGGACAGAACCCTGCGGAACACCCAGATTTGTTTCAAGCCATTCAGAGTTACCATTCTTATTGGTAATGACCATCTGGGTACGGCCTTGCAAGTCGGACTTGATCCAAAGGAGAGCTGTTCTAGAGAACCCCAGCTGACACAGTTTACGCAGAAATTTTGTCGGAGAGATGGTGTCAAAGGTTTTACTAAAGTCGAAGAGCAGTAGTAGCGTCCATTTTCTGTTGTCGATACCCATCCGTATATCGTCAGTGAGTTTAAGAACTGCAGTCTGGGTGCTATGATGTTTTTTGAATCCGGCCTGGATCCTCCTCCTTGCGCTTCGGTAGAAGGCCGAGTTTCCGCATTTCCTTTCATATGTCCTTGTTAGCATCAAAAGAGTCAGAAAGATGTTTGCCTAGGAAGGAGTTGCGTTCTTGAATAATGCGGAACTCAACCTCCTTACGAGCTGAAAAAACTCATCGAACACCGCCGACCGTTCAGTGCGCTTATAGCGTCTATGGGCTGCATTGCGTTTGCCGAGCAGCAGTCTCAGCTCAGGACCAATCCAAGGAGCATTTGTGTCTCTAGGTTTTACTGTTTTTAAAGAAGCTAATTTTTCTATTGCATAGTTTAAATTTTGATTAAGTGAAAGCAGTGCACCTTCCAAATCGGATTCCATCGAACTCATGCTTACCCAGTCACAGTTTACAAGCAGTTCATTGAGGGATTCCGGACACATTTTTAAAATCTCTATAGGAGAAGGAATCCTTTACGGGTTCCGGTACAAAATAATTGATAGTAGCTTCAATGACCGCGTGTTTACTAAAACTGGGCAAGCATTCATTTGTAAGAGATTCAGGGATTGAAGGTTTTCCAGGTCCCTGAGTTGCTGATGACACTAAAACAGTAACTCTAAAGTCATCCCGTGCATACAGGGCAACTCCACCCCCATATATGTTGCGGTCCTGCCTAGTTACCGAGTAGCCATCTATCTGAATCAGACTGTCATCAACGTCGGGGCCTAGCCGGGATTCAACTATTCCAAAAAAGTGGTAGGTGGGATTTTCAGAGAGATAGAGACGAAGATTATTCAGCCGAGATCTAAGAGAGTTAATGTTGTTAAACCCCGCCCTGAGAAGATCCCTGCCCCGCATGCGTTCGTCAACAGTCGAGCCCAGTCATGAGACACGCTCCGATCTGACTGCGTGCTCTCCCCCGTGCACTGGAACATTTCCTTCATTATCAGTAGGCAACACACTCATTTTATCACCTTGAGGCAGATGTTTACTAGGGGCAGACTGGCTCGCCGTTTGAATGACATGCAGGTCGGATAACATGACAAACACATGGGCACGCTCGCCTGAGTGCCAAACATATTTAATGCCCAGCCCCTGGGCGATGGTACGTAAACTTTTAAAGGCTTCAAATCTTTCATGGGGCAACATTTCATTAATAAATATTTTATGGTTGAACACACAGACAGCTGAGACCGGACCAAGCAGCGCAGGGTCAACGTCATTGTGGGCAAGCGTGCGCTTCGCTCGCATCACCTCCCTGACTAGACTCGCACTGTCAAGTCTAACTATACAAGAGGGCAATGCGCCCGATCGCGATACCAAGCCCTCCTCTGCATTACATCCATCTCTCCTGGACGGGCCCCGAGCATGCATAACACGCGTTCCGATGATATTTTCCCGTTTAATTGTAGGAACAACTGACTTGAGTACTGCGAAGGCGATTTCATTACTGGTTTCAGGTGGTTCTTTGAAATCTTTATTTGAAATTCCATTTAATATAACTTCGCAACCCTCAGAGTCAGTACCATCAGATCCCGTGAGAGAATTCACGGGACTCGGTTGAGAGGATGGGCAAACTGGTTCAGAGTTGTTATTTGCAGAGTTGTTATTTGCAGAGCTGTCAATCCCGTGTTGCATAGGTACATTGTGTATTAATTTGTCAATTAACACGCCTTCGCTGCGAGCACATTGGAGACTTGCGAGGCTGCTGATTACATTGTCAAATTCTTTATCTATTGAATTTTTTTCGTCGAGAAGGAGTTAGCATTTACCGTTTAGCTGTTCTAACAAACTGTTTTGATTTTCGATATGTTTCTAGAGAACGGATACCCGTGCGGCCAGCTCTGCGCTGGTGGAATTTTCAAATTCCCCCAACACACAGGTGGTATTCCTCGATTTAAGGTTCCGATTCTCGAGGCCTTTGAGTTCATCCAACTACTTCTCGAGCATGTCGAATCATTGAAAAAATAACTCCAACGTACTCACGGGTACTAGTACATTAGCTACTCCATCCAGGTTTACATCTCCCAACGGTGAGGGCAATACCTGGATGGAGGACGTCAAAAGCGTGGATTGCATCGCGTTGATCACTTGCTCGTCCTCTTCTCTCGTATTTATAAGTGACGGCGCCTGAGCGACAGTGTCCCTTCCGACTGTGTACACACGATTATCAGGTCGGCAGATTTAAACCATACTGCCTTATAATTGCGGGGAGGCTATACATTGCCTAATCGCCTAATTGGAGGGTTGAATTAGAACTAAAATCGCCACGGATACTCACGCACGACGTGAGTCGAATTCGCACCTATCGCCCTATGTACCGTCCTAAGAGTGAAAGAAAAGTGAAAGTAAAGAGAGTAGAGTGTTGATAGTAGGGAGAGTATAGTTGAGTAGAGAGTTTGTAGTAAGGAAAGGTAGAGAGAGGAAGAGAGCAAAGCAGAGTGAAAAAGGCGGAGTATGAGGAGAGAAAGGAAAAAAGCCAGGAGTTAGCGAAGACGGAAGTCAGGAGCGTGACAGAACAGCGGTGAACAATTGCGTTGATTATCGTAGGGTAGAAATTACCGCCGCCCGCGACTCTCAATTTTTGAGTTTTGTTACGACAGATACTTTTACATTTTTTCTTTTGTTCTTTTCTTTTTGCATTTTCGATGTTTGTACATGTTTCGAACCCAACTGAATGTTGAGTGGTTGGTTTTCGCGTTTTCATTTAGGTTTTCGTTCGCCCGTAAAGTGTATCAGTCGCCGAGAGTTTTCGACCGCCAGGTCGTCTCACCGTCACTTATGCCCCAAGAAGTCAGTGCACCGCCAACTACCTCGTCGAGGTGCAGAGTAAGGAGCCGGGACGTGTACTCCCGCCCAGTTAACAGTAAGTTGAGTGCGCCAGTTGCAAAATTTATATGATAGTGTAGAGTTTACGCATAGCGGGAGTTTAAACGGGAATGTAGCCCTCATGGTAATCCTGGGGCGTGGTAATAGGAGTCACAGAATTGCCACGACACAGAGTTTTGACCATTACTGATAAGAACTGAATTGAACTTTAGCTCTAATTATTATTGAAAATTTGGCATCTTGATTAAAAAATAACATATTTTAATTATAATTAAACAGTTGACGTTTTAATTAAAAATTGAGCTATATTTTAGTTGCATTGAACATTTACAAGGAAAAGATTGTATTATCATTACTAAAAATTTCATCGTCATCATTTCATTGTAATCATGTTCATTCATTTTTATATTTAATCTCTTTCATTATTATTTCATTACAAAAATCATTAGAGTGATTTAAATATTAGTAGAAAAATAATGAATGGAAATATAGAGCAAGTAATGTATGAAAATTGTTGCCAGGGAAGATTTAAAATTAGACATACTTCTGAGGAGAAAAGAAAAATTGCAATAGATTTTAGTTAATAAACGAAACAACGGTACCGAGAACGTTGCGGTAATAATGTTAATAATAATTCCTATACATCAGAACTTCATATTAACTCTGGACAACCACTTTGACTATGTGCACGTCGATCTTATTACACTGCCTTTGGAGAGGAACATTCGTTTCTACCTGACAATTCTCGACCGCTTTTCCAGGTGGCCTGCCTCAACAGCAGTGCCTCTCTCCCGCATGTTGGCTGATACCGTCGTCATGGTTTTTTTTGAGCACTAAATGTGCTTGTACGAACCACCGCGTAGTCTCATCCTTCACCTTGGACATTATCGCTGGACAGGAGGTATGTAGATGTGATAGTTGATCCACCACAGGAGGCAGCAGGAGTAGTCGAATCGGGACAAGTCGGAAGCAGAAGCTGACACCACGATCTCTATTTTAGGAGTATACGTTTTGCATCAAAATTGGACTGCAGACTGTTTTTCCCGCCTTTTGTGCCCATCAAGTTGATTATAGATTGAGTTTCTTATTAAATGTAGAGTATCCTTTGTACACTTGTTTTTTCTAAACCGAATTGCTTCTTTGAACTTAAATTACATTGGTTAAAAAAGCTATGTATCAATTTTTCAAAAATTTTTGCAACATTAAAAATCAAATATATTGGTCCACTACAGAACAACTCTACCTTACAGGTTGGGCGAATCTCTCGAGCGAAACCCGCAATTGAATCGGCATTTTGGTACTCATACGCTCGGCGCAATCATTGTACTTGATCAATCCGACTCACAGATCAGGTGCATACGGGAGTTTCAGCCACCAATCTCGGGCTTCAGGTTCGCTCTCCGACACCGCAAAAATTCGGAAAACATTTTTAAGAAATAGAGCCCTAAGTGATGTTTGTTTTGGAAAAACCAGCACCGTCACTATTTATGTCGAGGTTAATATCGTCTATTATTAAATTATTTTTGCGGTTTTTATTGAAATTTATTAGAGTTTAAAGTTTATTAAAAATATTGCTTTGCGCATGTCATGATATCTATATACTGATGACAATAATGTTTCTTTATTATTTTCTATTGTGATTTTAGAGTTTATTATTCTAAGTTTTTTTATTTGTATCTTTTTAGTTGTCTTCATTGTGTCCTACCTCATGTAGATAACGATATCATTATTTTGGTTTATTTTACTGTCATTGTAGTAGATTTGGTAACCGTAGATATTAAAGAATTCACGATGTGTCAGATTCCAAGTCTCTATACAGACTATGACACATTACACAATACGTTGCTTTAGCTAATAGTTTGTTTAATTTAAGATTCTTATATTTATACATTAGTATATATATTTACAGTCCATATTAGACACCAAGTATTTGTTTAATTCACTTACAGAATTTATTCTTATATGTTTTATTAGTTATTGATAATTTTGGTTATATTGTCTTTTCCCTAGGTGAAGGCCTTGGAAATAATTAGACTGCTATTCAACCAAATGCACCATTTATTTAGTTATGAAAATTACAATAAATTGATGTAAAATCGCAAGTAACTTTTGATTATTGATTTTAATTATGTAAGTTTTTCCTCGTAAAATGCTATAGGCTCGTATTGGCTTGTATAAAATTTTCGCTACTACTTTTGTCGGCTGGAGTTGTACGGAGTTTTCGCGCTTTCTACAATTACTGGTGCGCGTGGCGCATTGGGCTGTATTTATTAATTGGTTAATTTGGGTTAAAGATGATCCTGACGATGAGTCGAGATCATCTTTTTAAAAAATTTAAGTAAACATTTAAACATTATCTTTCCGATTTCACAGTTGGCTATACTTAAATATTCAACAGTGTGCCCTTCCATAATTTTTCAAATTTCCTTATTAATATTAATAACATCATTATTTTTAGGAGCCAAAATAACTTTATTGTTTAAATTTCAATCATCAACTTTTATTTCATTTTTCTATAAATCTCTGTTATAATATTTTCTTCTTTTGTTAATATATCATCAGGGATTTTAAATAACTCATGTTCATATTCATACAAATTAAAATGTTTTCCTCCACCTACATTTAATATCCACTTTTTAAAAGTATGTGTGTCATGAGCGTTAAATTTGGCCGTAAATAACTATATTTGACTGAATTTTCAATAACTTCAATAAGTCTTCCATGTTTTACAACTGGTAATGTTTGTCTCAAATCTCCCGAACAAGTACAGTTTTACAACGAATTATTTATTCAACATTACATATATCTTGAAAAAAGCGATTAACTATTTCGAAAGCAAATTTGGATGTCATTAATAGTTCATCACATACAATGATTTCTACTTCTTCTAATTTTCTACCATAATTTGAATTATGTTTCACATTACACGTAGTATGAACAGTTTTTCCAGTTTATAATAAATTCACTGCAATACCCATTCAAGCCATACATAAAAATTGTATGTTAAAACATTTCAAATAATATATTAAAAGTTAATTTTTGCCACTATCTCCTGGTCCGTCAATAAAAATACAATTTTTCTGTTTCTGAGTTAGAGATTCTAAAAAGTATCGAATATAATTTTTTTACTAGCAATAGATACCTCGCTCGCTAACGCTCGCTCCGTTGTATTTTGATAATGATCATTAGACATATGTGTTACACTTGTATTCTTCTAATAGATAAACACACTGATCCCATGACATATCCACACATCTCAGCGGCCGGTTAGAAAAAGAGGCGTTCTCAGCGTCCGGTTGGAAAAGACGCTATCTCAGCGGCCGGTTGAAGAAGGTGCTATCTTGCGGGCTCATTTTTTTTTGCTCTGATTTAGGTTGGCAATACTAACGATATACCATTCATATATGATTTTAGAAAGAGAAAAATGTATTCGTTTTCCAATACAATCAATGCAACTTTAATATTTTGTGTTTGATAATTACTTTCTATTCAGTTTGCATTTGCGTAAGCAATAAGAATACCATTGTAAACGGAAAAATGAGCAAAATATCCACCCCCAGCTATGTCATTCCTGCTACTCACTTACGCCGAAACATAAGCCTAGTATTTCTGATATATAATAAAAAGTGAATCTTAAGTACATGAGGATTGGTGTAGTATTTATTCTGTTACACTACGTATAACGTATGTAAATAATTTAAACAATGAAAATATAAAAATCGTGAGAGATCAAAAAACGCGCAAGCGAGAGAGAGAGAGAGAGGGGGAGAGAGATTCGAACAATAAACAGAATTGACGTGTTACTATCACATTAATCATTTATTTTGAGTTGATAATTATACTCTTGCATACTCGGTAAAGATGTCCAGCATCAAGCTTCGGTAATTATGTGTATAACTTTACGTCATCCAAAAAAGTAATATGACAAGATTTTTAGTATATTGTAAATGAATTAGATTTTTTGCTGCAACTGAATATATCTAATGAATGTATTTACATAACAGTAATTACCTAATTAAATAAGTTTATACTATAAAATGGTGGTAAATTAACAGTTTCTGTGAATGTTGTTTCTTTTATAAGTACTTGGCTGTAGTAAACAAACAGCACATATAGCGAACGTCGTAATAGTGCATTTGCTTGTCGAGTTCGCGCATGCGCTCAGCGCTGCTAAAAGTTTCGAGAATCGAGCGTATATATCGACTGTGTCTACCATCGGTGCCAATGTGCGCGTAATAATTTAAACTTGAAAAGGAAGTCTGTATGCACTAGTACTTTTTATTTTAGTACATTTTATTTACTACAGTATAATTTGAAACATAATATCAAATTCGGATATATTAATATTACCGTATTCAAATTTGTCAAAAAAAATCAGAAATTAGTATAATATTGTAATACAATTTTTCTCTTTCTAAAATCAAATAAGAATGGTATATCATTAGTATTGCCAACCTAAATCAGAGCAAAAAAATAAGCCCGCGAGATAGCACCGTCTTCAACCGGCCGCTGAGATAGCGCCTTTTATTTGGAGGTGATGATATAATATTGTAATCAATTTATGATTCATGAACCTTATGGAGAAAACAATATGAGCTCTCCTTGCATGAATAAAAATACACAAAAATGTTCTGATAAGGTTGCTGATAATCGAAGGTTGTTGTTTCTTATAAATCATATTTGTTGTTAAAATTTAGTAGTTATATTATCGTAGAAGTATGTTCTACCGTACAATGTATTATATATTTATTTAAATATTGTTAATTCATGAAAATAATAAAGAAAAAAACGAATTTGAATATGATGAAATTAAACATTATATTAATACAAGATATTTGCGTCCTCCTGAAGTTATATACAGGTTATTAGAATATGTTTTAAATGAAACATCACATACTATAAAACGTTTGAATGTACACGATGAAGATGAACAAAAAATATATTTTAATGAAGGAAAGGAAAACTAAATAATAAATAAAAATGTTGAAATCACCTAACAGCATATTTTAAAGGGGGAGGTCACCTTTAAATTTTTTCCAGTAAAATCATCTGCAACAAACAAATTTAAATTATTAATAAAAAATTATATTAAATTTATGACAAAATAAGATAAAAATGAGAGTTCTTGATCTACACTGTCCCAATATATGAACATTTCAAA
>JAWWEQ010051251.1:0-10395 GCA_035583055.1 Torymus tubicola | reverse complement strand
TATCCCACCGTTGATATAAAATATAGTAATTTTTAGTAGAGTTATATTAAAATTTCCTATATCATTTCTCTCAGTGCGGGTATGTGTTCTGCTAAATTTATAGAGATTTTAAATAATTTGGGTTATACTACAATATCGTTTAATTAATCTTCAAGTTATCAGATAAGAAGAAACTTACATTTATAAATATACCAAAAATGTTCTTTGAAAATTAATTTTTTTAATTATTCGGAAAGTAGTATAAGTTGGCAATGCATTTAAATAAATAATTAATTATTATTATTATTATTATACCTAATTGTAAATACGGCCGTATTAGAATGAAACCGCAAAACTTCGTTCGCAACTTCATTTCGTTTTACGACTTAGACGTCATTTGAGCTTCTATTTTTTTTTTAATAAATTTTAATTACACATAAACGTGTATGGTTTGTTTCGTTTTTACGCCGATACTGTGGCTGAACCATTTTTTTCGTTTTTTGTTTATTATAGATAGTAACAATACGTGATTTATAGTAATTTGTAAATACTAAATGTAAAGTGTTTTCATTAAACAGCGATATTTCGGCTTTATTATCATATTTTTATGCAAAAAATAGACTATGAGAAAATAAAAAAATGTTTTCGAATCGAAGATGCAAAGTGAATATTCGAAAACAAATGTTTGGAGAAAATTTATTTTTATATTCGCTAAAAATAAAAATTAAATGCTATTGGGTAACCTAAACAATAAATGTTCACGGTCGAACGTTTGAAAAAATTATGTATCGATGTGTACGAAAAAGAAGATAAGTGTATTAAACGTACTGTATACTTTTATATTGACCCAAGATTTTGTATTTTTTTTTATAAATTAAAAATTATTGTACGATTGAATAAATAAATGATTTTTAGCTTGATGTAAGTCAATTCTGCGATGATCCTTCCCAATTCTAAAATATTTCATTTTAAGTGGCTGTTGCAGAGTTGCTAGCGCATATATATATATATATATATATATATATATATCAAAATAATAATGCGCTGTAATATTATTCACCATATTTTATATAATATAAATTACCACAAGAATGAAGATATAAAAATGCCACTGTACACAATGCAATTGAGCAGTCATAATGTATGCTAGATGCGGCAGTCGTAAGGAGTTTCAAAACTTTTCTTATACAAACGTGTTCATTGTCACGTAGTGATGTTATTTCAAATTTTTCGGCCAGTAGTAAATAAAAGTCTCGAGTTTTATGCCAATATATACAGTTTCTTATACAATTTTCTATAATTTTTTATTTCTACTATGGTAAGTATATATATTTTTTTGCGCTTATGGTCTCTTATACCGTTTTCTACTATGCTGTGAAATACCTTGATCTTATTTCCTACTTAAAAATGTATAAACCACTATAGTGGCACATATATTTCCGACGTACATTAAAATTTCATTTCCCTTATTATAGCATAACATCAAGAAGCGCAACAAAAATTGCGACCCTTAATCCAAATATAAATGAAATTAAAATAATGTAACATAAGATAACTTGGAAGTGATTCGGCCACTTTTCTAGTTCTCTATCGTCATATATATTCGAAAACTTGAATAACCAATATGGGCAGCTTCTGAATTTGAGATGTACGTTTTATAAATCGTTTTTATTTGTTTGAACATGATAACTACATTTTTATGTAAGTTCTTTTTTTTTCAATTTTCAGCAAGTCGCATGCTTCATAAAATCAAAAAGCATAAGTATTTCGTTTATGGTAAATAAAAAAAAAACAATAAAAAATTCTATATAATATTATATATAATTTATAATTTATATTTTTAAAAAAAAATGTGATTTTAGGTATGAGAAGGTGTGAACCTTATGATGTTGGATTAACGAAATATGATAAGGATGATTTCTTTATTTGTTCCTTTATGGTTCAAACGTTTGAAAATATAATCAAAAACAATTTTTCGTTTAGTTCACGGTAAAATCTATTTTACTTATTTTTATATTTAAAAATATCAATTTTTACAGTTTATTAATTAATTTATAAGATTTTTTCAAATATTGGCCGAATTAGGGGACAAGTCACTTACTTCGATTAAAACGCACATATTACATTTCCGCATTTTTAAAGTCAATATTTACCATTGATTGATTCTTAATTTTTTTTTTCATGGTATGCTTCATATAGTTTAAAGCCCTTATAATTTTTTTACCACTTTGACAGAATGAACATATTCTGTTCAACGTGTCCGACTTACCTTATAACATACCTCACCTCTTACAATAACAATGCGTAAACTCATACATATACCTACAACGTATCACTCTCTAAAATTGAATTAGTGAAAATTGCGCCACCATTTCAATTAGTGGAAAAAACTACTAATTTATTAGTGCATATTTACTATTTCATTCAGTAGTTTTTTAAAACTACTAATTTAATTTGTATTTTCTACTAATTTGATTAGTAGTTTAAAAAAAATACTAATCAAATAGTCAATATTTACTAATAAATTAGTAGTTTTTTCCACTAATTGAAATGGTGGGGCAATTTTCACTAATTCAACTTTAAAGAGGAGATAATTTGTCGTTTAAGAACTTACCATTTCGCATCCCTCCACACTTCAAATCCAAAATCCTCCGCGCAATTGCCCATATCAACGTAAAACTCACATACACTCTTTTATAATTTCGCCAAACAATAACGCATCCATCACAACAATTCTTTTCTAGTTCCTCAACTCGACTTACAACTTCAACGCTTCGCCACATTGTACATCAATATACATACACTGTGTCACATGTCAGTGTCATATACGTACTGTATCATATTCGAAGGTAGATTACACATACATATAGAAATACCCGTTTTATCGTGCTTCTACTACCGTATACACCCCGAAGTAAGGATGGAAAGTAACTGCGCTGCACTGTGTCACATTACAAGCCCGCACAAGCTTTTGATATTTATTATATGCTCGGCTTCAACGCAGTGAATTCCGGTTGATTGATTTGAACTTCGCGTTATATTATTATACATGGGTAGACGACGAAGTGCGAGCGAATCAAATCACATTGATATATATATATATATAAAGTGCTTTACGCATGTATATACGTACACTCCTATATGTATATATATGCCTGTATATAAAAACGCGTAGTGGTATTTGTACCAGTAATGGAGTAATCGTTCGTTCCGGTAATTCAACTCGTACACTTACACTTGCGTTAACTCTGTATTTTATTTTTCCTTCTTTAAAAGCTTTCTTAGTTACTTATAAATATATTACATCTTTATATAGATATAAAAAAAACTGATACATATTCAATACACCGACCACTCATTGTACTCTAATGTCAACAATTATCTATAGATATCAGCTTCAAACTTTCTAAACAAACTTCTATCAAGTTAAACTCATTATTCTTTCGAAAAAAAGAGCGCAATTGTATACACAGCGGTATTGCGTAACTGGGAGGAGACAATAAAATGATCGCGAGATAAAGCTGATGATGATGATGCATCTCGCCGGATGCGGCGGGACGCGCAAACGCTCCCGTGTATATATATATATATATATACACATATCAACAAGAGTGAGTATAATTAATATATAAGTATACATATATGTATATGTATGTGTGTCGTACGTTCGATCGTAAAGATCATTCGCGCAACCGCACTGAACTTTACAACCCCCTACATATATAATAACAGCTAGAATACGAGGTTATCATATATACGATCGCACTCCTTTATAACATCCAAAATATCACATTTGTATATAAATATACATACACACGTCGCGGTCCGCTCTTATAAGTATACGTTTGTTTACCTTTGTACCTCCACCCCGCGACGCTACAGTGAAATATAAGTATATAGATGAATATAGATCTATATACAAACTTACCGGATAGACTGATGACGATGACGGCCGGTATGACGAAAACGCCGTTGCTAAAGCCGTGCTCGATTGGGCCCTCGGGTCCACCGCTCAGGTCCACCATATCTCTTAAAGATATATAATATATTCACTCTCGCTCTCTCCCTCTCTCTCTTTCTTTCTCACACTCTCTTTCGTCAGCAACCGCGTCGTCTATACCTAACGTCCTTGCGTGCACTAGCTGCTGCTGCTGCAGCGAGACGCCGAAAACAGGTGGCGATGGCTCCCGCAAACGTCGCACACGCGCCATCTGCGGGGGATACGCCTCCGAGAGCGCGCGGTCGTCGCAGGTTTATTGATTTTGATGTGCGGGGGGAAAAAATATTATGTATAAGGGGAGAGAGAGAGAGAGAGAGAGAGAGAGAGAAGGGTGCTGATATACTGTGATGCACGCGCGCACTGAGGTTGAAAAAAATGTGATGATGATAATGATGGTGGTGTGTATAGAGATGGGAGAGGAAATGCGGGAGAGAAAGGGTTCGAAGGTTGCGCGGTGTATATGGTGTGAAGAAGATTAATGTGTAGTGGGTTGGCGGTTGAGGAATTGTTGAAGAAGGGGTTCGGTGATTTTGGGTATATATGGATAAGTTTAAATGATGATAAGAGAATCGAAAAGATAAAATGGCAATTAGTTTTAAGTGGGATGCTGATTTTGATATAGGCTTTTTTTAGTTCATTGACGTTTTTCTTGTTTAAATTTAATTTTTTTTTTAAGGATTGATTTTACTCCATTTCGAGCCTTTATATAAAAAAAGACATAGGAGTACTGTTGTCTATGTATGTACGATAGATTCATTTTTAATAGCTTTTTTTTAGTGCTTATTTTATGCAAGATTTAAATAATATATAGAAAATCGCTATCGAAAAATCGAATTGGAGTCCTATATAAGCGACTGTGAAATAGGTATATTTTAACTTAGATTTATAGTGACGTATAAAACGTATTTTTATTTTGCCAGCGTGGCTTGTAGGTATCGCATATATATACAAATAAGACTGGTAAAAGTGTAGATATAACGAAAATAGATAAAGCGACGATTGCGGCGTTTAAACGTCGTGCAATATAAGACACTTATATATGTTTTCGGAAAGTTATTTAAAATAATATTTAAGAAATTTAAAGGTATTTGAAAATTTTTGTTGCAATTTAAAAAACGCGAAGCTTTTTTAGAGGAGAAACAACGTGACGAATTTTGTAAAACGAAGATATGATAGTTTCGGATAATTTCAACGAGAATAATTTAAAAATTGTTAGATATAATTTAAACAAATTACTATGTGGCAAACTTTTGATACATTATATTAAGGTACCAATTTTAACACATTTATAAAAAACTCTAGATATAATTTATACTTGCTTATTGAATATTCTCGTTCATTTAAAAGTAGCTTTTGTAGCTAAATCTATATACAATTTCAATCGACATTCTAAAAAGATCGAATATATATTTCGTCTTGATTTTATAAAAAAAGCTTCCAGTATGACTATTTCACGTTAAGTTAAATTGAAATAAACTTATTTTGATTCAACGTTACGCAACACCGAAGCAATACCAATATCCATGCAAACCTTTAAATATCCCGTTATAATATGTAGGTATATACAAAACACAACGGAAGGCAACCGGCGCGCGCGTCCGTCCCGTTTTGCCAACTCGTTTTATTACGTAAATATATATGTATGCGCATTCGCACGTATAACACACATATAAATTTGGTAATATACTCGTGGTGTCGATCAGATCGAAATATCAGCTGACGAGTCGAACCGTAAGCCACAGTAGTATATCAGTGTGCGCGCGGCTGCCTAACGTCTCCTACGGTTCAAAGTTCGTGAAATCTTTCTGCACAAAAATGGCCGTGAACGCTGCCAAGGCGGTCCTGAGACAAAACAAGACGGTTCTCTTCATCTGTGACATGCAGGAGAGGTTTACGAAAATTATCTACGAGTTCGACAAGATTGCCGCCAATTCGAAGAAGCTGGTATAATCGATAGTTTTTGTTTTTAACAAGTAGTGTTAATTTTGTTTTTTTTTCTTTGCTTAACTCAAAGTTCATGAGGAATATTTTCTCGTAGATAGAGGCTTGCAAGATACTTAATGTACCAATGGTAGTCACAGAGCAGAACCCAAATGCACTGGGTAAGACTATAAAGGAGTTTGACATTTCTAAAGCTAAGGGTCCCTTTGCCAAGACTCAATTTAGCATGTATACACCAGAGGTATATTGTTCATATTTGACTTTGAAAAGAAATGGTTAATGCAGATTTTATCAGAGACAATGTTTGTAGGTTAGCAAAGAGCTTTCAACACTTTGTGACAATCAGCGTCCGGATTCAATTCTTCTCCTAGGAATCGAGTGTCATGTTTGTGTGGAAAATACTGCTATTGATCTAAGGCAAAATGGTTTTGAGGTACACACTATTGCTGATTGCTGTTCATCCAGAACTCAAGAAGATAGATTGCTTGCTCTAGAGGTAAATTTTTTTTTCAAAATGAATGTTATGAAATCATAATTTGTCAAAGTTTATGTTTCTATACTTGAATATACATATTTAAAAACTGTTAAATTTTACAGAGAATGAAACAAATAGGATGTCATATTGCAACTTCAGAAAATGTGATCTTTAAACTCCTAAAAGATGCCAAACATAAAGATTTCAAGAATGTACAGGTTTTACTCAAGACTCCAACAATCAATACTGGTTTAGTTGCTAAAATTTAGGTCAATTTTTGCTGTCTAAACATTGTTAAAAGTTGATTATTGTATAGATGTATATTAAATATATTTTTTATCGAAAAAATTGACAGATCTTTTTTTAAAAAATAATATAAAAAAGATTTTATTAAAATTTAAGTTAGTAGTAGTAAGTACAAAATATCACATGTTGTAAAGCTTAATTAATACCGGTAGATCCAAAACCTCCAGCTCCCCTCTTAGTATCGTCCAGCGATTTCACCTCTTCAAGAGTAGGATATGCTATTTTTTCACAGATGAACTGAGCAACTCTATCTCCAGGTAAAACTTCAAAGTCATTGTCACTGTGGTTGAATAAAACAACTCCTACTTCTCCTCTGAAATACAAATGATAATAACAATCTCTGATCTCAGTACTTATGATTTTAATTTTCAATCAAATATAAATTTAAGTAAAGAATATTACCTGTAGTCAGCGTCAACAACACCAGCACCAACATCAATAAAGTTTTTGAGAGCCAAGCCTGACCTTGGAGCCACTCTTCCATATGTGCCTTCAGGTACTGCAATTTGCAAGTCGGTTTTGATCAACAGTTTTCCTCTTGCCGGAACCGTATACGCATAAGCACTATGAAAAAAAGAAAAATAATACGATATAGATACTTAGTTGTATGATCTTATCTACTTGCACAACAATTCTTTAAACAATTGATAGTGTTCATAAACTGTCAGATAAAAAATCTAAAAAGTTTCAACTCCATACTTTTCACAAGTTTTTGTATGTGCAGTGCAAATAATTCCAACAACTAAAAAAAGAGAAGTAACGGAAAACTGTCGAAAAACGTCCGAAAAAACAATAACTTACCTACGAAGGTCGTAACCTGCGGCGAGGGATGAACCCTTTTGCGGGGCATGAGCTTTGTCCGTCATCTTGACGTATCTCAGGATGCATTCGTCACTGGAAGGCATTTTTTACTGATACTTCAGGAACTTTCACCGAGTAGAAAACAAGCGTTGAAGCAGATTGAAGACTGAGGAAAAGAGTGCGGTGTATCGTGTATATCTATCGTGCGCGCGCGCAAAGTGTGTGATTCCGCGATTTTGCGCGCCAAAATGATAGGAAATGCGGGGAGACGGCGGCCGGCGACTGCGGCGCCATAAAAAGTTAAGTTCATATGAACACGATTTGCGAAGGGTTCGCGGGTTTTTTTTGAGAAAAGCTGTACCTATATATAGGTTTGCTTACATTTTGTTCGCAAGAATTATATTTTTTTCACAGGAAAATTAATTTTTTTTTTGCTTTTTAAGCACTATTGAAAAAAAAAACAAAAATGAAATTTATTAATTAATGATAAAAGTGATAAGAAATAAAATAAAATTTTTTTAGTATTAAATAATTATTTTTATTAAAATAGAGTTTAGTTAGTCCTATATACAGTCTTCTGAATCACAAAAATTAACAGCCACGTTATAAACAATCATTAAAAATTAATTTTTACCATCGTAAGTTATTTTACAAGTTGGTAATGCAGTTGTTAGCTCTGACATAATACGTGATTTGTCTTTGACATATGGCATTCCTCCCAACTTCAAAGATTGTAGGCCTCTAAAACAACAATAAAAATATATAAAATATAAATATATTGTCGTTTATAAAATTCCTTGATACAATATGGAAATATCTTTAACACTATGAAAATATTTTGAAAATATCCAATTTTGACATGCAATGTATTAATATAAATCTTTAAATTTAGAATCTTGTATTTCTTCATTGCACAAAGCTTATATTTTGTTGTACACATACTTTAAATTTCCCAAATGCAGAAGAGCATCATCAGTGATATTTTTACATTCTATAACTTCAAGGTTTTTGAGTGAGTCTTTTACAATAGAGAGTAGAGATAAAGCTTCATTTTCAATATAAGAACATCGAACCAACTTGATTTCTTCTATATATTTACAGCCAGCTTAGAAAAACATGAATTTTTTTTAGACATTAATAAAAATAAATATTAAAGAAAAAATAAATACTTACAAAAATGTGGAAATCCAATATGATGAATTGCAGAATCAGTAGCATCAACAGCTTGCAAAAAAAATTTTTTATCCACACCGGGTAATAGATTGTAATCTGGTAAAAATTCATTTGCACCTTTAAATTTTACTGCTGCACCATTTTTAAGAAGCCACTCTGCACATGCTCTATCAGGACCTACTTGCTCTACTCTCTTTTTATCAACTCTATATAAATAAAAATATTAGGTTTTATAATTTAATAAATTAAATTATTACGCTCAAGTTATTAAATTAAATTAATTTATTTTACCCATTAAATACAATGATTATCCATCTGAAGAAATGACGTACATTTACTTGATTTCTTGCAAAATTTTGGAGAAAATGCTTGTTAACATTTAAAGCAGCATTCAGCATTTTTATACAGTGTATTTATAATATTTTTGAACAACGTTAAGAAGTGTCGGGCTGCCGGTGCGCTCCGAAGACAAGTACATATGAGTCGCAGTAGAATAGGTATATATATTTATAGTTTTGGTGACGATTCAACCGGCGAAGTCAGTCGCGAACCATGCAGGCTGTGTATATAAAGACTAATACGCAGTATAATCTCCCCCTTCTCTCTCCTTTTCCACATGAAGAAGATGGCGCTGCGTTTTGACTCGCGCCTATTTTAAATTTTCATTACACCCTTTGAAATATGTATTTTGTTATTATTACTCGTAGCCAATTATAAGATTTGCACTGTAATGATTTATTTAAATATCATAATTACGATATATACGTACAATCATGATTAACATATTACTATGTTGTCATGACCTCACCTTCGGCTCGGGTGGCAATTATTTACACGAGATATAGACTGTTCAAATTTTTTCCTCCCACGGTGCGTAATATGCTATTAATTCTAAAGTATCTCTATAATTATATAATATAATATATTTTAGATATAATATAATTATAATATAAAGCTGCATATATGTATATGACAATGTCTTAATTTGCGTGTGTGTGTATATATATATAATGACAAAACTCTATAAGTATCCATATCCCTTATTTCCAGGCCTTTCACCTTTTATATTGAATGTATATAAGCGTTATTTCCGGGACTTTTCTGGAGTCCAAACTTTGAGAGTCGGTAACAAGAGGGGTATTATTTCTTTAGTCACTTGTCCAAACTCTGAGCGGACTTGGGGTTGATTTCCCGGAAATAACGCTAATATTACTTTATATATGTGAAATAGCTTTTTTCTAATTTTTTAATTCAATTCATACCACTAATATCTTTTGTAGATTTAAAAGAATATAATTTGAGTAAGTAATATTATTGGTAAGAAAAGGAATACATAATACTGATATATTTACGCCAATAGGCGAAAAATATTTTTAATTCCTACCAATATAGTATTTGTAAAATTTGTTGAAAACTTTATAATTTTCTGCATGTTGTGCTAACCTAAACTTTCTTGAAACTAGGGGGGCCGAGCCCCCCTGCGCGCTATTGCGCGCCAACCCCCCGCTGTCTATGTAAAACTTCGTTTTTACATTATAGGCATGACCGTACTGCTCAGGAGAATCTTGTATTTTTGTTGGAGTGAAAAATAGCAACACTTCAAATACTTATAAAAACTGAATTTATAATAATAAAATTATACCGATCTAGTTCTAGTTATATAAGTCGTATCTGAAATTTCTGTGTCAAATTGAATTCTGTTAAATAATAAACGAAAATT
>JAWWEQ010051250.1:0-74775 GCA_035583055.1 Torymus tubicola | reverse complement strand
GGGTTGTTTAAGAGATAGAGAGACAGAGAGAGAGAGAGAGAGAGAGAGAGAGAGAGAGAGAGAGAGAGAGAGAGAGAGAGAGAGAGAGAAATATACAGAGATAGATTGGGCACAGAAAACGAGTGATGGCGAGCGAAGCGCGCTGAACTTTTGATATATATATAAATGCGCGCGAATATAATAATATCACTCGACTTCTTATTTTGACAGAATAGAGTTTTTTCTGTCTTAAAAAATAACAATGTAGCGATTTATTTTATATTTTTATTTTTATTTTATTATATATATTAAAAAATTTTTTTAAAACTATATTATATTGTTATAGTTTCTTGTCTAAAGAGGTCAACAAACCTGGTTGCGAAAGGTCGTAAAATAAATCTGTGGCTTTGAGGCATAACGACATAAGTCCACTTTTTGCGTTTCTGAGAAAAATGAATTTCAATGTTCAAACTTATTCGTAAGATTGGAATAAACGAGATAGACCGCGATACTGTACTAATCAATTAGCACATTTAAAACAAACATTTACACGGTGGTATGACCAGACTATGCATTTTCTCCTTCGTGAAAACTCGATAAAAGTATGGAGTTATGTCGTTATGCCGGGAATTTGGACTTATCTAATAGTCCTATTATCGTTTATTTTTCGATCATTTTCGTTAATTTAATTATGAATTCCGATCAAAATTAACAATTAATCAACGAATAATTATATTAAACATAATACAACTTGAATAGAGCTTGAATTCGCGATAAATTAAAAAGCATTTTTTTTATTTCGTAAAAGAACAGGTATTATGAACTATAACTTTCAAAATGCGTTTATGAAGTTAACGTTTATAAAATTATAAATGTTATCTAGTTATTGTATATATTTTATATAATAATTTTTGTATTCAATTTGGTTGAATAAAATAAATCAGTGCTGGACTTATGTTGTTATGCCGCGCAGTAAATCTGAAAAATGGATTTATTTTGTTACGTTTACCGTATATCGTAGCTTTAGAGAAATATTTTAGCTACTACTGACAGTTTTAAATGAAAAAGATCCATTTAAAGATACAAAATCCAAGGATTTCCCGATTTTCAAAAAAAATAGACTTCTGTCGTTATTCCTCGGAGCCACAAAAATGTTTTGTAAAGAATCTGCGAAAAGTTTTTTCACTATTTATGGCTTGCTTCGATCAAATAATCAGCAACTCCTTATGAAATATTCTAACTTTTGCTAAATGAGGTCACGAATATAACGAAAAAATTTATTTATCGTTTAATGCTAATGGAAAAGAAATGTTTATAAAAGCAACGCTAGATAAAACTAAATACAAACTTTGGTATGAACAATGATAGTAGATGTTTATGTATCGTAAAAGGTGCAAGTCATCATGAGTATTGTCATGCTAATGATCAATTTCACTTCTTATGAAATACTAATAATAGACTCTTAAAATAAATACTGATCTACTACACTATCAGAAAACTTCCATATATATAGATTTACTATGTTTACATTTTGCGTTTCAAAATAAACACAATATATATCTATATAGATGGAAGTTTTCTACCAGTGTAATTATAAATCTAATTTACTGATTTTAAACAAAATATTTCTTTATAAACTGAACATATTCTAATACACTGTAACATATCAGATAAATGTATCATATCTGCATTTAATTAACTTTTGAAATCAGTAATGAAGGTAATTACATCTCATGATACAGAGCTTACATAGAGTAATTAATGTTTTACGGAAGTAAGATCTGCTAATATGAGGGTTTATAAATACTTAAGAAGTAGCATATTTCGTTGCTTAACTTTCAACTATCATAACTTTCGAGGCAGTAAACATGTTTTACTTCTGGAAAAAGCAATGAAAAGTTCATCTGGGTAGTATTATTTCAGTTTCTCTACAATTCTATGTGAGGTCTATACTGAATAGTTAGTGTAAAAAACAGAGTATTCTTTTCAGTATTTGCTGAAAATACAGCTGAAAATATCGGTACCTTCAAATTATCAAAGCAGTAGAATCTAAAATTGTGGTTTCTTTTATGTTTTAGTATGTAAAAACATATCTCGAATTTTGTGAAAAATCCATGCTTCGGATCTGAAATACAATCCCTTGATAGTACCATATATGGATGAACAAATTTTACTCTGAAGTTTGCCTTAAATATTTTTCTATATTATATGTTTCAAAAAAATCTTTTGAAAAATAAGAGTCTAAATTTAAATTTTAATCAGAGACCTTTTTACATGGGTTTTTAATAGAAAATACGTTCTATACGAACATATAGATTAAAGAAAAATACTTTTATATAAGACTAAATAAGAAGTACTTGTATGGAATACAAGTACCTCAATTATTAAAATATAATAAACTTTTATAATATGATGAAATGAATCCAAAAAGTCAAGTTACTGACTACCTTTGTCAGGCTGAGTCATGCATGACAACGGGAAAACTAAATCGCCGCTATCCCCACCATTCTTCACTGCCACTGCTATCCCCGCCATTCCTCACTGACTTTCCTATATAAGTACTAGACCCGGCGGCAAGAAGAACAAGTTCTTGGAAACAAGGGCCAGTGAGCACATCACAGATCGCGCAGTGTCATTTTACAAGTGAAGTGTAGTTATTGTTGACGGACGAAAATGGAAAGGTGGGTCGGAAAAGTTGCAGTAGTGACGGGGGCGTCATCTGGAATCGGATTATTCACGGCTAAGGCATTGGTTGAAAAAGGCATGATTGTTGTTGGATTGGCCAGACGAAAGGCGAAGATGGAGGTATGCTAAGACCTACTACTGATTTCCATTTTAAAATGATGAAATTTAATGAATAAGACAGATAATCTTCGAACTGTTAACAATAATTTGTTAAAAGATGTTTTAAAACTGTGTCATATTTTCTCATAATTTCTACAACGTCATTGTGATTCTGTTAATTTAGGAAGGCATGAAAGACGTCACGGGAAAAGGACAATTTCATGCAATTGAATGTGATGTGTCGAAGGAGAGTAGCGTAATTGCAGCTTTTGAATTAATTAAGGAGAAATTTGGAAGCATTCACGTTTTAGTGAACAACGCCGGCAAGACCACCTTAGGCGGACTAGACGGTATGAACAGTTTAATTCTGATTGCATAATATTGACTTAAATAAAACTCAACAAAGTGTTTAATTAAATTACAATTATTTTTATTTCGATTCTTGCAGTAGCAAAAGTAGACCAGCTAGAACAAGTCATAAATGTAAATATCCTTGGGGTACTATACTGCACACGGCAGGCACTTAACATAATGAAGGAAGGCAAACACGAAAGTCACATTGTAAATGTTGGCAGGTAAGTTAAAGATGAAATATAATCATACGCAGTTATATAATTGGATTATATTGCATCACAAAAAATTTCGGAAGAATTAAAGATTTTCAAATCTTTGTGATTTAAATTTAAAAAAGCCTTAACTGAAATGTATTTTCAAAAGAAAAAGCTATTCTATCTTTAAAAAAATGATAACTTCAATCGTTTTTCAAAACTAAATAGTATAATTAATCCATTTTTAGTGTCCTGGGCCACAAGGTAGTGAACTTCCCGAGTTTTCCCTTCAACGTCTATCCGGCGACGAAGTTTGCTGTTCGCGCGCTCTCGGAAACTCTGCAAAATGAGCTTAACAATGAGAAACTGTCGATTCGCGTTACGGTGAATACACCTGCCCAAGCCTACCATAACTCGCGTCTATAATTGAACAATTTTTCATTACAGCACATCAGTCCTGGCGCCGTAAAAACTGAGTTCATCGAGGCGACGGGTGCAGATCCATCGGTCGATAAATTCTTCAAAGGTCTCAATCCTGACGACGTAGCCGACGCGATCGTTTATGCGATCGGTACCAAGCCACACGTCCTCATACCTGAAATTACCATCATGCCTGTAGGGAACGATCACCCTTAAGGGGAGTCTTCAAAAAAGTGAATAGATAATCTTGTTATCGTTTAAATAACATATAGTTTTAGTGTGCATTTTATTTATTTTCATTTGTACGCGCATCCGCACTGTAAGTGCTAAATCATTTTATATATACATCTGTAGGACATTGTAATCAATGTATTACCGATCAACATATAAATTTTTGTAGGAAACGATTAGAAATAAAAGAAAAATCATGTACTAAACAAAAGTTATTATATTGAATTTGATTTCAATTTGTGGTCAATTTGCCCCGTCTACGGGTAAGTGGATCTCTCTGCAGCGCACGATGCTATCGAACTGAAACTGAGAAGAAATATTCTTCGTTTTATTTTACGTTACTAATGTTAACAGCGTTGACCTCTCTTGCTTCTATCACTGAGTTATTTGCCAACCTATTCCACATGTCAACTAGTTCCGGTTTCCCATATTAAACCATAATTAAGAACAAAAAATAAAATTCCTGCTCAAAAAAGAATGGAATTGAAATACTGCAATGTTTGTTTAATGATGTAATGAGTATAAAGAAAACAATTTAGTATCGTACAATGCTTAAAAAAAAATGTTGGCAGAAGCAAAACTCGATAAAACTAAAATAGATATTTTGATGATTCATGTTCGTGTATTTTACTTTTTATGAAGTAAAAATAATAATAATATAGTATCAATTACATTTATTATGTAATGTATTACGTAATACAAATTCTTTGATATTTATTTTTAAAAAGGAAATGCAAAAATATTAATCGAGTTAATTAAAAATCGCAACAACTAAAATCAGTAATAAAAATCATAATCCTTACATAAGCTCTAAGAATGTTTGTAGGTAGAACTCATTTAACAACGGTTCATCAAGTTAATTATAATTCCAGCACAGGGACGTTGTTAATGCGCAAACAATCGCTGTGTCATCTTTGACATTGTAAAGAAAAATATACAATTTTCATTTACATTATTTTAAAACTTATCAAAGGATTTCAAGGCAATACTATACGTTAATAGTACCGTTTTAGTAAAAAAATTCATTGAAATGGTATAAATAGAACCTCAAAAACAATTGAATCTTTTACCGCCAAGGATAACAAGGATCAATACATTATATATTCAAATCCGCTGTCAGATTCTATACAGATTGGTTTTCATTTCAACTTCAATCTCAATTTTTCACAGAACGTTCCTCTCTTAAAAAAGTGATGAAAGAATATTGAAGCCAAAATAAAACGTTTAGGATGGCCGATTCCGATAGACTATAAGATCATGATTGGTCGACGCTGACTTTAGCTCGGCGCTTAAGATTTTATCTAATTGCTCCGAAAAGAACTGCGAGAATTTAAATCATTTAACAATTAAACTAGAAAAATAGAAGTTAGAAGTATATTTTTTGTTAGAATCTATTTTTACATAATAGAAAGCTGCAACAATTGTATTTCAGTGGAACCTTATAACTTCAAAATTTGTCTTCATAGAAAATAATAAGATAATAAATACAATACAAGTTTCGATGCAAAATTATATTAATTTCAGAATATTAACAAAAAATAAATGCAATGTACGATTGCAATACTCATTGTCATACATTGTTACACTAAAAAAAAGAGTGCGCGGAGCGCACATGATCTTGATAGTTGCTTAAACTTTTCATAGCAATTTAATGTAACGGTAAAATATTAACTTATCTTTCAATTTAAATTGAGTATTGTCAAATGTTCAATTTTCTACAAATTCTAATCTCTACAGATAATTATTTAAACCTGTTACTCTTCAAGTTTCCAAGTAAATATGTCCAACATTTTATAGATTTCTTCACATGAAATGCACTAAACCCGCAATCTCTATAATTTTTCCTCGATTACATTTTACCATCCCAAATTTCCTTTCCCACGAACGCAAAATTTTCCAACGCGAACATCTTTCCTGTCAAGTAAGAGAAAAAAAATGAGAACTCCGATCCTAAAAGTCTAAAAAGCAGCGTCTTCCGATCCATCACCTTTGACATTATTATCCGAGCATTTCTCGCCGCGTAGCTCCAATGTAAGGAAGAGAGAGACAGCGTACAAACCACGCGAGGATATTTTTCTTCCTGTCTCCCACCTCCCCACCATACTCCTATGTACGTGCCATTGGCAGGCTCGTATAAACGCGCACAGGCGCTAAAATTATATAACCGCGCAGGCTGTACGGCGCCGTCGTCGAATTAATTTATGCTCCATCGATTTTTCATAACGGCGCTCACGCGTATATATATACATATATATCGGGCGTTGGCTTGACGACTATACACGGCTATCGTTGAGTTTCACGATTTGTTGCACAGCCGTTGTCGCGCGTACGTGAACGATATCGTTTTGCGGAGCTGTAAGCGCGTTTTAGGTGTTGGTATAGTTGTGACGTTGGTATAGTGATGGGTGTAACGTGATTTACGGGAGGTTTTGGGGTAGCGAAGATTTTTGCTGTTTGCGCGTGAAAGTTGGACAATATTTATGGCGGTCGTATTGAAATTTAGGGATGTGAAGATTGATGGAGAGAATTTTTCGGAGGAAGTTTATGAACAGGTTTCGGTGACGGTTGGTATAGCTGCAGATGGAGTTGTGAAGAGAATATGTGGGAATTAAGTTTAGGATGTAAGTTTGGGATGTTATTTTATGCGTTGAATGAATTGTTGCGTTTTATCTGGAGAATCAAGTTTGCGCGAACAAATAAACTTCGCCCTTAAAAAGAGAAAGTATATAAAATCCATTCGGACATATAAATTTTCCGGATTGAACTTCTGACTTTAACTACTTACAAGCGTATTTACGATTGAATGACGTGGTATCTGTTTCGAATGAAATTTAAAACAATCGATACGAAAGTATAGATCTGTCCAAAATTTATGCATTCGATATGTATTCCGGATGCGTGTTCACATAAATTTCAAAATTGCATAACTTTGCATTGTTCGATTAAAATGTTGTACTCGACACGTACGTGTATATATATGTTCACCTTACAGATATATGTACGTGTTTGTAGTGTAATATTTTCTGTCAAATAAATTTACGTTCATTCATTTTGATTCTTTCACAGTTGAATGCGTATAACGAAAATTGATTATATAACTATTAAATATTTTTTATTTTTATTATATTTAATATTTAATAATACATTATTCACTGTGTAAAATTAATTTCTATTTTCTAAAGACGTATGATTTATACATCTTATTGGAAGCACTGAACTGCTAAGAAGGATTGTCGTACTACGCTTATAGCTTGTATCCAAATACCCTATACCGTTTAGTGTAATTAATTTCAAATGCTATTAGATGCATAAAGGATCCGTAATCCGGGTAATACCATTGCTTTATCGATGATTTATCGACGCAAGCACCTCGTATATCACTCAAATGGTGATCATGAAAATAAGTAATTAACTTTAATGAATTGAAGATCTAACATATTTGCTATAGAAAATAAAAGAAATTTCAAGGTATAGTTATAAGTTATATTATATATAAACTCCAAGACCACATGAAAAAATCGCAAATAAAATCTATTTAATTTAATGGAGTAAAATATATTTAAGTAAAATTTAGCGAAGAACTTGAGCAAATTTTAATTAATTGTACAAGTAAAATATTTTACAATTAACCTTTGAGCCGATTACATCCTTTATATGTAAACAGTTGCAAATAAATTACGTTGTAATGCTCTTTACGTTACAGTATTGTCTCAAAAACTTAAATTTGTTTGTTTAAATCGTATTTTAAATTGTGTAAATATTAATTTTATAAAGGTTCTTTAAATAGTAGTTGGAGATTTTAAAAATTTCCTTTTTTCACGTCAATTTGTAGAGATTTCAAGAGTAAATACCAGATAATATCAACCAAGTAATTTCAATAAATTTTTCTTAACCCGTCTTAGTCAAGATATAATCAGAGCAGTTCTGTGAAAAAAAGAAAAGTGAGAATTAAAAAGTTCTTATTCGAAACTTACGAGACTCGAGATAAAAAGTTCGTTATAAGAAATTCGATTTGACAGTTATCTATAAGACAATATTACTCCGGCTCAATCAATACTTTTGTTATGGTGCTGGAAATCCGTTAGTCTGAAGTTTGATCCCTTTTAAAGTAAAAAAATAAATGGGATTTGTATGAGACTTGAATGTGTTTTAAATTTCTTATTAAAGAAGTTTTTACAAAGGATTCCTGAATATCTTCCAGTTCTGTTGTTCTTTTTCCCGGTTCTTTTAATTTTGTAACAAAACGCTCTATAGTATTAAAAAAATGGTTCGTTTAAATTTTCGAAAGTACACCACGCTCGCACGGAAAGTAGAAAGTTCAGGTCATATTTTTCAGATACTTACTCTAAAATTTAGGGGAGAAATGGAAACGCAGCGCAGCATTTTAGGTACTTCAAAAAGGCATTAACACCAAACATTAAAGTTTAGTTATTTTCTCGAAGTGCACTAAGGCAAACGCAAACGCAAATGCGATTGTAAAAGTAGAGGCAAATACAGACGTTAATGTAAATGCTTGCGTCTCTTCTCTTTTTTGCCCTTTAATATCCTTTAAAGTTTGCCCACTATACAGAAGTTTCCCAGAAACAAAATGTTTATTTAGCTTCAATGTTCATCTTCTCTGTTTTCGTACGCAAAATATTGAGTTACCGTGAAAGCACTCCACTAATAGATATTTATAATTAAAAACAGTATACCAACCGTTATTTCAAGTTTTACGACAATAACATCAAGAATTGTTTACTTTTCTTTAAATTTTGAAGAAATATACCCCTATAATGTTTCAGAATTTATCGTTCATCTTACTAGGGTTAACTTTGCATGTTCCCGTTATGTTTATTTTTATTTTATCTAACTACACATGTAACCGTTTCCTCAAAGTACCACTCAGACCAGAAATAGTTTTCCTTAGCAAGTCTATCGCTTCTAATCCGGTTGAAAACGTTCAATAAAAAATAATAAAAATAGCATGTTTCGGATGCAAACAGCGTATAGGTTATATTAGTTTTTTACGCTTTTTATATCTCGTTTTATCGGACTTTTTCAAACGAGAAAATACCTTCTGCAAAAATATTTAAACAAATATAACATATTTTCCACTCACATATTTGCTTTGATTTTATGTTTTCTATTTAATAGAAATGCAATTTTACAAGTCAGCTAAAATCGATGAATTTTCAATATTTATAAATAATAATTTTACTTATTACCCTACCACGCTATTCCCATCACGCTCATCAATAACTATATGCTTTTCAGCTTACGTAAATTAACCATCACCCATATATATATATATAATACCATCACACGCGTACCGCACATAAAACTCACCATCCGTCAGCAGCGCGAGCGCAACAACCTGTCCCGGGAACCTTTTGACTTCCTCCCTCTCTCTTCATCCCTCATCTCTTCATCTACCCCAAACAGCTACCACGTCGCGTATACAATGAAAATTTTAAACTGCAGCAGCAGCAGCAGCAGTAGCTATGCGCGGACACAGCCGCGTATAAACGTCGCGGCATTGTTTCCCTCGCCGTATAATTAACAACCGCCTGCGGCTAGAACAAACTTTTTTTTACCCCTCTCCTACTACTCGCTCCCGACGAGATAACGCTCAAGTTTCGCGAATTAGTCGAAACTGAATACTAGGTAGAGAGAGAGAGACAGAGAGATAGGTAGAGAAACGATGAATGCGACCGAGGAAACGAGTTAGGCGCACGCTCGCTCCGTTCGTTACCTCTGCGCGTAATGCTGGATTCCGAAGGCGTAACCCGAAACTTGGCCAGCTACTGGGAGGAGGAAGAGGAAGATATCTCTCAATCTCAATTTCGGAGACGGTATCTAGAGAAGTAAGTGGGTGTGTGTGTGTGTGCGTCTGTTCACGTCTTGGAGACTAGCTGCGTTCGTTCGTTCGCTGCGTCGGTTTGGATTTGCGTACGGGGTTAGGTGAACTGAAAGAGAGAGAGGAGAGAGGGAGAAAGGAAGACGAGGGAACGGTAGATGTGTATAGTTGACGTTAGTAAATGAAAGTGGTAAAATTTTATGTGAAAAGGGAGAAATAGAATTGAAAATATTGAATTTTGACTTTTACAGCGTTAAAAAATTGATATGATGAAAATATAGGATATTGATATTGTACGAGCATTTTCAAAATTACGGAAAGTAAGTTTGAGATTACAGAAACATATTTCTTGAAAATAATTTGTAGAAATAAATTAAGAAAGATTCTGACGTTTCATTGTCCTCGAATAACGTAATAATCAACTAAATTAGTCATGTTGATTTTACGCTTTCGTACGAATCCACAAGAAATGTTTTATCATACCACAACAATGAGGTCATTATTCTTTCGCTGGTAGAAATATCAATCATTAATTACTCATGTTGGCGAACTTTATGGCTGAAAACAATATTATGTTTTTACTTATTGATTATGTAACGTTAATTTAGCCCTTTATAGTTGATCAAATTGATATTATAATTACAGGTAGTACTTGTAGGTACGTTGTGGTATTGACACATATTGATTTTTGGTAAAAGTGCTTCCATTTGATTAACGCAATTTTAAAATATCGTGAATTTTCTATCGGAGAACAAGTTTGTTTTGAGCATTAAATTCGACATGATAAATTTCGTAAATTTTGGTTCAGTAATTTTTCTTATATTTTTAATTGATAGTCCTCACAATAGGAAACAAAAAATATGTATATTACCAGATTTACATAAAAATAAAGTCTGCAAAATTTTACAATAGCGTTATCAGATGGGCGTGGCATCCTATAAACTTTTGACATTTTAGCATAAATCATAGTTTTGTTAGTGTAAAATCACAAGAAAGAACACACATCAGCTATATATCAATAATTTACTCGCTAATTGTTTGGAAATTAATCATTTGTAATTTTAGTTGCTGTTTACATTCTATTATAAACTGCTATTGCATTTTCATATTTAGAGAGAATAACGAAATTGCTTCATTACCTGTAATGCCTGAAAATTCAATTATTAAATTATCCAGCCGATATTTCTCATGCTTGGAATGTTTAAAATAACGTAACGTACGAGAGGAAATCATGTATTTTTTTTCGGTGAATCGAGAAATTCGTGGTCGAGCAAAAGTATTCAAATTATACACGTAAAAACATGAACGTCAAAAATACTCTTCGCTTGTTGATGTTTTTACAAGATAAAATTTTCATATCCCGCATATAAAACCCATTACCTACTGCTACCCCCTCCCTTGTTTCCTACACGAGCATCCTCCAAATTAATTAGCCGAACGGTAAAAATAACCGTAAACTTAAAAAACTCATTACATCTGCCGCGGAATCATTACCGAATTATACATGCAAACGACGCCAGTTCTCCACCCTCTCTTACCGAAACGCACAACATAACTTTCCATAATCAGACGTATAATTACCTCATTTTTCCACCACTACACAATCCCACCCTTCCTTCCGCTTTTCCTTCCCTTGCATCTTCTCTACTTCTCTCACAAGAGTGACGAATGCTTAATGCGCGCCAATCAGTCTACTGTACACGCGACTCGCATATATTTGCCTCCACGAACTTGAAACGAAATCGAAACTCCGCTCTACACGTCTTTGTTCGCGGATTTGTTATTCCGGTGCGTTACCGTAGGTATACGTTAGTCTGGTGAAAGTTTTTCAACGACGTCGACGTCGTCGTCGTCGTCGTCGTCGAAATTACCGAGCCGACGGCTCTGGCTGCTGCTGCTGCTGCTCGAGGTCCTATTGTTCGCGATCGTGGGATATTATGAAAATGGCGCGGCCGGATTCCGCAGACCGGTTTTATGTATGGGCAAGGATGCGAAAGTTCGTGGCGATGTGGAGAAGAAGAGAGGAGAGAGAGAGAGAGAGGGAGGCGAATAACGAGCGCGAGTTTTCTCTCGCGCCCTCATGGCTCGCGAGTCGGCAGAGTCCAACTGTAAATATGGAAATGAATCCCGAGGGAGTCGGGAACGATGGAGTGAGGAATGGAGGTGAATTGTTTTGGATTGAGTCGAGGAGAAAGAGAAAGGGGAGGGGGAGAGAGGATGGAAAAGGTTTTAACGGTTTCTGATGCGGAGGATGATGATGCGAGTCGTGCACGAGATTTAAGAACCCGGAAGTGGGCTTAAGTCGGACGAGTGGTGGTTTAATAGAGTTCTTGAGAGTAATAGGGCTTCCACAATTTCCGGGGAGTATACTTGGTTAATGTTGAAAATTGGGGTTTTGATAATGTGGTCTGCCGTAGGATTAATTAATTTAGTCCTTGGATAAGGCATTATGTAACACGTGTGATTTATATTATAACCGCAAGCGCCACTTCGATAATCCTAAGTCACCGGAAACTTCTGTTTAATAACATTAAAATTTTCTTATGAATACTAAATTTTACAAATAATTTTTTCAAATGCAATCTGTATCTTTTATGAATAGTTTTTTTTTTCGTGTAACTCGATGTTATGAGCAATACCATCTAAGTGCTATTAATATTAAAATCCTATATAAACTTTATACCAGTATTTTTAGAAGTAAGAGACGTGAAATTTTAAATTTTTATAGCGAGCAACTCTGAGAAAGTGAAAGAGATGAAGAGTATGAAACTAAAAGTTAACGCCTGACGTGATTGGATTTCTGCTACTTTCAGTTATGAAGTTCATTGACAAATAGTTAATTGTATCTGTAACTTTCCCGTTTGATACTACTTTTGATACTACTTTTGATTTTCTTTTCCTTTTACACTTTAAATGATTGCACAAGTTTCAGTTCGTCATCTCGTACTTGATTATAATAAAACTATCAACGTTTCTCCAAACATTAATCAGTACGTAAAATCATAAAAAGTAATCTTTCCCATTACCCAACCTCATCCTTTGTTAATAAAACCTTTCACGAAACCTACAAAAACTCACCCCTCTAAAATATCCATTACTCTAATTCCACAAATTCAAGCAGACCTTAACCCTTACCAAAAAAAAGACCTAATAAGAACTCAACAATAACTTTCATCTCCACTCCCCTCCTTCCAACAATTATCATCCCATCAAAATTTCATTCCCACCATCCCCCTAAAACCATCCAAAAACTCTTGCCCGCTCATGACTAGCAGGCGAGCGTGCAATCAAGCCCGGAAAAGATGAGCCGGGCAAACGACGTTACACAAAGCGGCTCTCGCTCGCTTATCGCGCCTCATTTTGCGCGAGCGAGGCCAGCCCGACGTAAATTAGCAGCCAAGGCCGCCACCGCCATCGCCGAAATGAAGAAAAGCCCGCGGCGGGAAATAAGTTATTACGCTGCTCCTGCTGCAGCTAGCTAAAGCTGGGAACGATGGAGTGGTGGAAAAAAGAAGAGAAAAAAAAAGTAATTATCGGAGGCCATGAGTCTGGGGGAAAAAAATTAAAAGAGACTGGGTTTGTTGTTGTCGTCGTCGTTGTAGGTAATACAATGATGATACTCGCGTACTTCTTCTACCATCGGTTCATTAATTGTATACTGGAAGACGGCTGGAAAAGTGTTTTTCCATTGTTACGCGTTGATGTGCTTTTCTTCTCCCATCCTTACTCTGTTTGGGGTAGTAGTGTATAGCTGTTAGACAGCAAGCAACCCATGTATGTACGCGTTTACCTATTTATAAACCAGTCTACGTATACACACACACGTATAGACGACTAAACGCCAACATGTGTATATATACAGAGCCGCGCGTGTGAATGGTAGTAACCCACACATAGTACGTAGCTCTGTTCACGTCAAATACGTTAACGTGTTGAACAACAAAAGGGTGCGAGAACGACAACGCGCAAGTCTCGCGCGAAAGGCAAGCTTGTCCATCACTAGTCCACTTCAGTACCGTACGTGCACGCGGTGAAATAATTGAAATTCCAGAGGGCGTGGTGGGCGTTCACGTTTAATTATTTTACCTCCGGTCCAGTGATAGCCAATTATCTGGATCCCTTCATGCGTTTGTTTTTTTTTTCCTTCTTTTTTTTCATCTTTTCTATTCACTTTCAGCTTGTCCTCTTTTTTTTCGGACGATTACCGTTTCGAGGGTCTGTATGCTACCACTTGTGCATTTCAGCGCATGAGCAGCGGAGATTTTCGATGCACTGGATAACGCTATTTACACGGGTTATTTAGAGAGGGAGGGGTTCGTTAATGTGGGTAAACAAGTAGAGGTAGGTAGATGGTAAGAGCGGATTAGCTCTCTGATTCTCACTCTATTTCATCGAGCTACGATTTTGCTCATTTTTCTTCGGGAACCCAAACTGGCTGGAAAATTCGGGATTTTTGATTTTTTAATTAATTTGTAGTGTTAAAAGGAATCTTTTTTAGAGAAAGAAAGAGAGAAGAGGGAGACACAAAGCTTTGTAAAGTTTCAATTGTTCAAGCTTAGTGAAGTTAAACTTCGCTGCGTGGTTTCGTTGCATTAGGCGTCCGGTAGCAGAGCTAAACGTAAAAGCTCATTGTCATTTTCTCTGCTTCGTCCTCGTCCACGCGGGATAAAGTTTATTCTTGACAGTGCAATTGTGAGAACGCTAATTAAAGTTTATTATATCTGCGTCGTAAAAAACTTTGTTCTCTATCTCTCCCACTCACTCATCTCCTTATTCAAAAAGTTTATAACTATCAGTATGTAAAAGCGTAAAAATGGTACGCAATCAAAATCATCATGATTCATGATGTGGCATTTAGTATTAATAGCAAATCGAAATATGTATATATACACATTTGATTTTCATATTAATAACTAATATATCAACGTGACTGTATCAGTGAGAGATTTCAATACTATATATACACACATATATCTATAATTTATATATACATTTGTGCACAAAATTTCGCTACGTTTAATCACGCGAGTTTCCGCATTATTTGTACGCGCGGCCAAATGACTGCGTTGCAAGTTAGTATTAGAGAGACCTACATTCGTTCTACTGATTTCACGGAAAATAGGGGAAATTACAGACGGCGCGCAAACGAAGCGCGAGAGCGCATTTCTCGTGGTATTGTGATTCGACGAGCGAGGATGCATGCACAATTATACGGGGCGAAGCCTCGCTGAATAATACAATTAAAATCACGAGTTATTTGTTTTCCCAACGACTTATAAACGCTTACAAATTGCAGCTTTCGAGCGCGTTTATATATATATTCTGTTTCTCATGTCGGTCACGTTTGGTTATTTTCATGGTATAATAACACTGTTCGATTTGTACGCAGAAGCAACGATCTATATAACATTGTTTTACTATTTCTGCATCGTCTGATTGCAATTTGTCTGATCATATACTAATAAAAGCTTTCTTTCATTGCTAGCTAAAACGAAGCAATCGCAGGTTACTCCTACAATATCTGATCCAACAAATCCATTTAACCAAATGTTTTATCAATCTTTTAAAGCAGCATCGTTACCTAAATTATGTCAACCTATTTACCCATTAAATATCACGAAAAATATCTCAACGCAAACAAATCCACCCAAAGTAACTACAAATCTCAACCGCCATTCCCCATTCACAGCAAACTTAATCCAACCGTTTACATCTTTGTCCCTTACCCCTAAACTAAATCTTCACTCTGGGCGCAGCGATAAAGAATCTATCATCCTCGCAGCCACGAATTTCTATGTAAATACGGTTCCCTCCTAACAGCCTCTTTACCACTGAAAACTTTCGGCTGTATTTCCAACCGAAAGGAATAAAAAAATATAAAAATAACCAAGAGCATGCCGTTGCAACAACGGCATCTTATCTGAAACGAGAGAGAGTAGCACTTCCCATTTCCCGTGGGAGTTTAAAAAAAAAAATTCCACCCAGTGAGAGAGAGAGAGAGCGATGCTACAACCAAGCTAAACGCATCGCGCGAAACAGAAATATAAATACGCGCGATTGCGCAGCGGTAGAGAACCTCGCCTCTTCCCTCTAAAAGATACCATAAATACATTTGGCTGCTGCATCTCGCAATGCAGAAGTCAGCCTCGTAAATAAACGTCCATTACGGTAATGGCGCGTCAGATAAGCTTCTATCTCTCTCTCTCTTTTCCTTGTTCTCTCTGTCTTTTTTTCTCTAGCGTAAGAAAATTCGATACCCAACGCGAGTGTCGAAGACGACGACGACTTTGCGTAATAACGTGTGCGTCGTTGTGCGAAATGGGTTGAAGAGGGATTTGAAGAATCAATACGCGAGCATTAGCGCATGCTTAATAAAAGGACCTCTTTTCAAATGATGCATAATGCATGCGCTTTGAGGTAAACACTCGGTGAGAAAAATAGAGATGGAGATGATGCGCGGTGGAAATTGAAGGGGATAGGAGATTCTCATTATACATCTCATTAGAGCTTGCGCGCGCTCAGAATGGAGAGGGGATTTCGAGAGTATGACTCAATAAATTTATAGCTCTATCGATCGCTCGGCAGCAGTGAACCGGTGGATGCATTACGGGATGGGATGTTGAGTAGTGGTGATGGTGGTATACTGGAGCACCATGGTTTCCTTATGCTAGTTTTCCTAGCGATATTCGTCGAATTAAAGAAGGAAGAGGGAGAGAAAGAGAGAGAATGAGGGATGGCCGTGATGGAAAGCGAGGCTGTTTACCGCGTTATCGAACTGTTTGCGTTAGGATGATTTTATTATGATACGATAGTCGTCGGTTAAACTGGAATTCTTTGTTGTTTATGTGGTCGGGGTAACATTCCAAAACTAATTGGATTTATTTTGGATGTTGAGATTATTTTATGTGGGGCGATGTTAAGTCGATTGGAAAATATACATATATATAATTAATTACAAAAATTATGATAATGTACAATCCTCTCAATAAAAATTTTAATCACGGTATTTGAAACGAGTATAGTGTTCTATAATTATAATCTGTTGCATCATTGATTCTAAACTATATTCGAATCAAGAATTTTTAAAATATACATAAAATTCGTTGATTTGTATTATAAATATTTCTTATCTACCAAACTCATTGTATTCAATCAGTTTGCAATCTCCGAATTGGTGGATAAAGCGAAGAAAAATTTATTCATTTAGCAAATACTTGTTCATCCACTTACTCTCAATTGGCATCCGAATAATTTATACAGAAGAGGAATCTTTTATGACCTACATAGCATATCTTCTTCAAGCGTATAGTCGATAATGTATAATATGTCAGTAAGTATTCATTAAAATATTAAACGGTAAATTAAATGAAAATTGCCAATCCGCTTTTTCGCATAAACTATTCAACTAATATACAGAACAATACCCTGTCCCCTACCCACTCGCTCCTTTTCCTCCTCATTACATTCCCCATTTAGATAAAGTCGTTATACAATCGACAACTTCCACATCATTGCTATTCATTCCTCTACACTCCGCTCTCGCGATATTCATTGAACCCCTCATTTAAAAACCAAAACATCCTCGTTCCCCGTCCATCGACTAAAACAGAAAAAAAAATCCACCTCATCAAAAAGCAATCAATTTCGAGCAAGCGAGCGGATAGGTGGCCGAACAGGCTATACGAAAATCGAAACCTCGACGCAAGCGGCGGCCGCACCCAGTGAAATTGCTCGTTATTAACAGCGCTGCTGCTGCTGCGCGCGTGTGGACCGTCGCAATATTCCATATTCCGCAAATTCTCCATACCTTTATCCATACCATTCTATAACGTGACGTGGTCGTAGTTCCTGTGTTCCTAAATCTATTCGAACCTGAAATTTTGATAGTTCTCGTATTTGAGTTAGTGTGTAAAGCTCCGTACCATACGCGTTTTCAACGTATATTCATGGTAATCTCTGACAATTAGAGAGATGGAGATAAGACGAAGGCAAGTAAAACGTCGGAGGTGGGCCAAATGGACTAACCCGAATATTAAATTATTCGCAAGGATGGAGCAGCGAAGAGAAAGAGAGAGAGAGAGAGAGAGAGAGAGAGAGAGAGAGAAGGAGAGAAACGTGGCTGGAAGCCCATTTTATTAAGTACAATAAATCTTTCCCTCTTCGAGAGAAATTATCGGCAAGTTATTCGACGGTTCACTGACTCGTTCGAACAGTAGTTCGACGTCAACCAGAGAGAGAGTGAGAAAGAGAGAAAGCTAGAGAGATTGAAAAAACGCTGTAAAATTGGAAATCAATATTTAATTCAGACTTCAAGCTAAAAAATAAACTTACTCCAATATCTATCGACCCGTGCACTATTGTTAAATATTTTAACAACAAATATTCAGCTTTTTCATTATCAAGTATTTAATGTAAATTTATTATCGACTAGCCAAACAATTTTCATTAAAACTTCGTTAATTTTCAATTTGCCAAGGCCCACTAGGTGCATAGCTCAACAAAATAATCTAATTTTAAAAAAAAAAGCAAATTAAAAAGGAACTCAATTACAAATAAAGATAAAATATAGCATAATAGAAAATATTAATTTCAATAAAAGTAAATCATTATTTACGTAACCACACCTCGTTCGTATTACATTCCCTACCCCTCCACAAAGAAAACATCAAAATCATCTCTACACCATTACATCTATCCCCAATCTATTAACCATACGCCTTACAATCATGTCTCCAAACCATTAATCGTACTCGACCTATATGTTACCAAATCCCTCTTCACCCCATTAAAAATTTCAGACCCCCCCCCCCCAGCCCAATACCATAATACTACCTCTACACCTCACCCATCACATCATCTCTCATTCCCCTCTTTTCCCTTGGCCACCATTACCCGTCATCCTCTCTACCATCCGCGAAATCCACCATTAAACTTCGCCGCAAGCGCGACACGCGATCGAAAGCGACGTTGTAATATACGAACTTCATATAGGAGAGGCAGAGAGGGACGAGCTCGCGGCTGCGGCTATATGCCAAATTGAATCGAACTCGGCCGGAAATGCCGTGCGCGATGCGATGCGTTCTACTATGTCTAATCGCGTGTGGGAGCGAGAGAGAGAGAGAGCTTATCCACGCGATGGTATATATAGGGAAAGTGGGGGGTTATATAGCAACGCGTATATAGCGCGACAATCGCGTCGAGCCGCTTAATAAGCCTAGGTTACGCGGTTGTGAGCGCGCGATGGCACTCGATGGGGGATGGATGTGCGTGCAGTTTAAAGCGCAGAGGTGTCGCTTGTGATGGGAGGAGTGGTGCTGGTGTGATGGTGGTGGTATATAGCTATGGTTGAAATGATGAAAGTAGCCTTCTAATCAGTAGAGGTGTGATCAGTCTACGTAAACGTTGTCGATGGTTATCGTATATCCGAATGAAGATTCCGCGAACTTTGGTTGTTTCTGAGTAATATTGAATTGATAACGTGCCATAATTTGTTCGCTGATTGATATGCGTTTGAGGATTTTAATTGAAGAGGATATTATAAACCATTATGCACAATAATTCCGAATATTTGAAGTATCAATTTGTTGGATTTTTAATTGAAATACATTCGAAAAATACTTGACATTTCAATCCTCGTAAGTATTGAAATTTGAAACAAGATAAAATTATTTCGAATTATAGACGATTAACAATCAATCGTATGCATTATTCAAATACTTGACACTTTTCATATATGATCTTTTATCTCTTAGCGAACACATATATACTCTTTATCTATCAGACCGTTTTACTTTTCAACAGTACTTTACCATATCTAGACACAGATCTACACATATTTACCAAAACCTCTACACTTCCGCGTATATACACATAGTCATAATATACACACACACACCTACACATGATCCAAACTCTTTGTTCTCTGAGTTTCTCTCGAGGACGCTCTCGTCAATTTATGCAAGCGTCAAGAGGAAAGTTCGACTTCCATTCGAGAGGCATTCTGTTGTTGTGTTTTTTTTTACCCTCGCACTCACTCTCTTTTCTTGTTTTAAAATCGGCATGCGCCCAGCACACTTTGAAGTGCAAAGTTTTTCGAGAGCTCACGATCACGCGAAGGTGCGAGAATACACGTCCAAGTCTCGTGAACGCACTCACTTGCAGTATAAGGGCAGCTTTTGTCGAGTATAGAAGAGAAAGGGGGAAAGAGTAGAGAGAAAGAGAGAGAGAGAGAGGAATATCACGGACTCCCATCGTGTCTGACCGTATACGAGGCTACTTCTACTATACGTGAGCGCAGTGGGTAGAACAGTGTCGGAACTTTACCGCTACCCAAGGTGTTTACAATGTGTAACACGAGTTTACGAGAGTGTGGTTATTGTTGTGCACACCGTGCGAATTGAATACTCGTCGCCTCTATGCGCTTAGTCGCAAAGTTTAGGTGGTCTTGTGCGTCCGCGCATGAGAGAGAGAGAGAGACTGTATATATAAACAGTTATTAGATATTCGAATCGATTTGGGAATTGTATGTGTGTATGTGTGTAAACGTATATAGATATATATTCGGCTTGTTAATTGATTTCCAGTAGGGCTAGCTATAATGGACATAACAGTGAATTTTCCTTTGGATTGCTACTATAGACGATGAGAGTGAATCGAAGGAAATCCGGAAAATTGGAAACTGATATAGCAGTTTATTTCCGATTGGAATATTTTCTGGGAATTCGAGAAACAGAGGCAGCTGCTCTCAATAGCGCTTCCAATCGAGAACTAACTTTTCTTGTATGATAAAAGTATATTGCGATACCATGACAATAAAAAAAAAAAAAAAACAGATTTGATCAAGCGATCAGTTTTCTTCTTTCATCGGTACAAATATCTCATGTTAATCCAATTGGTATACATATATAGACTTTTTTGAAAAATAAGGTGCTGGATTGTGCAGGTGCGCCTACGAAGGAAAGAAATATTTATGATGAAGGGAATACTCCTGTCTCATCGTGACGTCAACGACAAGTGGAAATGATAAAAGCAGAGGAGCAGTGAACGCCAATGTAGGATGACGCTACAACATTTCTCTCCTTTCATCGACGAACCGCTTAGTCCTCTGCAATTACTCAGAGACACGAGAAGAGAGAGAGAGAGAGAGAGAAAATGCTTTGTTCCTCGTTGACTTATGAACCACACATTAGAAAATTGATTTCCTTATTATTATCAATCGAATTGAAACGTATGTACGAAATTTTCGGTTAAACTAATTAGCGTGGTACAAAATAGGTCGTTAAAATCATAGAGCAGTGTCGTGCACTCTCTAATTAATCATTAAATTAAAGCTTCAACTCCCTCGTAAAATGAGCGTTTCGCAACCTAAATGACGCGCATAAAATCAATGAATCTAGGTCACGTTGGTTACCTCCATTTCTAACCCTGCAATTGAAAACCATCCTTTGATCCACACGCACACATACACACCCACAAATGCCTACGCCTACTAAACATTTTCTAACTTTCCCAATTAAATATTCCAATTCATCCATTCCACACCACCTTCGGCTTAAAAAACGATAAAAACTCTTTTTCAACCAGCAACATCAGCCATAGGACATATATATATATATATATATATATACACAGTAACCGCCATTCGTACGTTTACGAGTCGCGCTCGTCGGCATAATCAATCGACGACGCGCTGCACTCCCCACGATTTTCACACCGCGGCAGCAGCAGCAGCACGGGCGGTTGGACACTTTTGTTTTTTTATTCGCGGGACGCGCGAACGAGCCAGTCGTTTCGTTTTCCGACCTCTCTCTCTCTCTGCGTGTGTGCGTGGTACTGTATACGAGAGAGAGAGAGAGAGAGAGTGGGTGTTTACGGTTTAAGAGAAGCGAAGAGGGTTGTTGTTTTTTTTTTTACTCTCAGCGCAGGGTTCAGTTTCGTTTGGTTTGGCTATAGAGTGACGTGATTTTGTTTTAGCGCTGGTTCCGTGTACATATATATATGTGTGTATATTTTTCTTTTTTCGAAAAAGGAGATTGGGTAAATTGATTAGGTGCAGAGTTATTTGAACAATGCTTGAACTTATTTATAGAAGTTAAAGATTAATTTTGTAGTAAGGGTATAAGAGGTATAGGGTGAGAAACTCTTGCGAAGAGTTTGAAAATAACGATCCTTCGATTAAATATACAACGTGGAGGAGCTGATTGTCATGATTTTATAATCGCAAATTGCGTATCTGCGCTTTATGGCTTACAAAAGCTAACCATTTCGTTTTGTTTTACGAGCACACTTATCCAGCCGATCTCATGCATATTCCACATTGATTTTCATGATAAAAAAATATCACACGTAGTCTTCTCGATTTAACGGTGTACTCGTACATGCATATACAAACAACAGCGTCGAGTGTTGTGTGTTGTATTTTAAACTTTAACGAATAACTTGCAGGCTCGATTTCCATTTTAACTTCCTTTCTTCTTTCCCTCTCTCACTCTCTCTCTCTCTCTCTCCCCAAAAAAAATATATCGCGTAGTATAACAGCCCTGAGGACAATAGATCCCGTCTCTTTCCCTCTGGGATTTAGCCTGTATAATATAAGGCTAATTCGTAAAGTGCTCTAAATATTTTGAGCGTGTGCGCGCACACTCGCGAGCAAGGATTTGCCGAGTCTGTAGAAGCTCCGGGATATACTTTTAAATCCAATTTTTCAGGGAGATTTTCAGGGTAACGCATGCCTAAAGCGTATACCGAGAAATAACTTTGGTGGAAAAGTGGATTCGAATTGTTTTCTAACTTGGCGAACTACTACCGTCTCGGCTTTCCCCTTTACCTTCTCTCACTGTGTAACTAAAGTACGAAGAAATTCACAAGAATTATAATGCTCGGATTGGATTTGTTCCTTGCGCTCGTTTAATTTGCAAAACGCAGACACGAGGGTATAAGCGTGCAGAGCGAGTCTATTATGAAAGTTCTAACATATGCTGCCGCTGTGTTCGCAGTTTCTTCGCGAGATAAAGCTCTGCTTAATTCTGCCTTGTAAGATGATAGTGTATATATAGTTGCATAAAGGATTAGATGAAATCTTTACGTGAAGTAACTGTTTAATTGTTAGTTACATAATAAAGGTAAAGAAGTTATTACAAATTATAATACGATTAACAACATTGACCCTGTTGTGGTGGGGTAAATGAATGGAGAGACTTTTATTATTGGAAAAAAATGAAAGAGACTTAAAATACGGCGCATCCTTGCGTCACTCGCGAGGTGCTAATTGTTCGGCGTACACTGCTGCTCGACTTACATCATACTCACGCACACACTAGGGAGGAGAGACTTTCATGTTTGCGTTCACACTCATACTTGAGCGCTCTCGGTACAGTCGCACACTCACATATATTAATGTACATTCCGTATTTATTATATAGATGTATACTATATTCTCAACAAACCCTACAACTTTCAATTCTTTATTCTTCCCTTTCACAAAATAATTCAATATTAAAATCCCAATAAAAAAAAACCTTTTATATTACATTATTTCAACTACTTTTACCTAATTCCTTTTATATAAATTGTTCATTCCCGTCAACTCCAGAAGAAAAAAAATACCATTGTCAGATGGTGATAAAGTCACTTCGGCCATGAAACCACGCTATCTTCTTGAAAAGTATATACTTTACCACGGCCAAGAAGTCTTACGAGAAAAAGATTTCAGTAACTACCGGACAACAGCCAATTTTTCTACACCCATGCTATATATATATATATATATATATACCTACGCTTGCACGCGAAAAACTCTCCTATACCCGTACTCGACATCTGCGCGATAATTCACACCCGCACTCACACACCAGTATAATACAACAACGTGTGCCAAGCCATCTCTAACGTCCGAAAAACTCCTCTCTATCTCTCACACACATACACACTTATGTATACGCGTACGTATACACACAAAAGATCGAATAAGACCATCTGCGCACACAAACGCCAAGGTCAGACACATGACTATACTACTCGTTCCCTCCCTCTCCCTCTCTCTCTCTCACCCTCTCTTTATCTCTCGACTCCTGATCCTGCATCAGACACACACGTTGTACGTGTCCGGAGGGGTGAGCACAGGTGGCATCGGCACCGATCGATGCTACGTGCAGACCTACGCGGAGCGACAGCAGCAGCAGAAGCCGCGGGGCTGCAGCGCTAGCAAGAGCAGAAGCAGCTTCCGCTGTCAAGCCCCAATTACGCGTAATTCGGTTTCGCTCGCGCGCGCGCGCTGCTCTGACGGATCCAGAGTGTGTGTATGTGTGTGCGAGTGAGGTGAGCACACGAGAGAGCGAGAGAAAGGGAGAGAGATAAGGGATAGACGGGCAGAGGAAAGAGAGAGAGAGAGAGAGAGAAAGCTCGGATATGGAACGAGAGATAGTTGTTAATCCTTTTAAGGGCGGATTCCGCCGCGAGCGAGCGTAGCTGCGCCGCACGCGTATTGATGGATTTGTGCTCTTTGCGGGTAGAGAGGAGAGGGAGAAAGGATAGAGGGGACAGTGGATGGAAACGGTACGAAGCGTTTTTAAATGGAAATGTGGGGCAGCAGAGTGACGTGGTTTTTTTTTCATATTTTGCCGAAGTGTAGCGGTACGAAAGAGGGAAAGAGAGAGAGAAGGAGGATGTGGGGGGATAAGTGGTGTTTGATCGGTCGAAAGTGAATTCGGAATGAATCTTCACGGTTGTGAATGTTGTATAGAGGGGTGGAGTGCGCTAGAATGAGAATATCTGATCGTAACATTGAGTTTTTAATGTTTACAAAACAAGCGGGAGGAAATGAAAGAATGTTAGCACTTATTTTATTTTAGCTGAATCACGTGATAATTATTAGTATACTGTTCGGTTGTGTATATTGTAGAGTTATCATTGTTACGACATGGTATAAACATGTCACAGATCTATTCATTGCATAGACATCGACAAATCACGATCACGTTGTATAAACCCGTGATAGGTATGCTATGAATATGTCATTGTTTACTGCACAAACTTACTGTTTCAATGTACTACAATTTGAATGATATATATTCAATACCTTATAAGTTGAATGAGATTGGGTATTCAATTCTGAACGCTCGTAGTGGATAAATGTTTCGCTAATGTAAATATTAATCTCCGGGAAAAAAATGATCCGATTGATGTATTACCTACAATTATAGTAAGAATTATTGTACTACTGTGATTATTGTAAAAAAGAAGGAAAAAAGTGGCAATAAATATGAGTTATGTCGCCAATAAAGAGTAACTTATTATTTGCTTCGAATAATTACAAGTTTATTCAAATAATAATCTGAAAATCTGTTATTCTCGTACCTATACGTGATACATAAATTAATGGCTAGAAAATTAAGTTTTTTTTTATGAAGCATAAATTATTTATGAAGTTATAAAATTACCTATATAACATTATAAAGTAAAATAACGAAACCTCAGCTCCCATCGCTAAAAACCGAAGCAAAAGTTAAAATAAGTTTCAGAAGTCGTCCGATAAGAATATGCATGTCGAAGTAGAAAGTACCCGGATCAGGTCAGACAGCCGCTAAGAGAAAGCAGTTGTACTTGGCATGTAAATTCGTAAACTTTAATTACGAACTTTGCAATTTTCTCACGATTCTTTTTTTGCCTACGATGTTAACTGGTTCAGTCATTATCATCCACTTATCGAAGTGACCATTGACTTTGATAGGTCAAAGCTTAGTTTGCTCTCTCGTACTGTAATTTTACGTACTTTATACATCCTAGAAGATTTATAAGGTAAAACTTTATTATGAATTCGGGCGGAAGTGCGATGCAATTTCACTTTAAGTAAGATGAAGTGCACGGATGTAGATCAAAATTTCGAAAATATGCTTTCAAGGTGGCAGCAGAAAAGTGAGAAGGAGAAGGAAAAAGAGCTCACATTTCTTCCGAGATTTTAGGTCTTTTTAAATATTCACGTTCTGTCCTTTAGTCCTCATATTCCTATATTGCAGAAAAGTCGTATTTGCACGAACATATTTGCATTGCTCACCAGGTCGAATTCATCGCGTAAATTCAAAAATAAAAAATATCTTACGACAACTAAAAAATTTCTATTTCTTGACATTCCCATCATTTCATCGACATTTTAGCTTACTACGTGAGAGGACATAACGCAATGTCCCGAGACGAAAAGTGCGCAAGATCGGATCGATTTTTGTTCGCCAAAAACACGAAGGAAGTGCCACTTCGAATCCCCCAAAGTTTCATCTAGATTGCCGTGTAGCATTGGAAAAAGTTGCGCGGGTTGCCGACGGTACACACAGTATAGTGGAGATACACGACCCGCCTCCGAAGATTCCTATATGGATTGAAAATGTAGAGTTTTCTCGAGTGTTTTCGTTTTCGTAAACTCGGAAAAAGATAGCTGCCACAGTCGAGTGCTCTTCGGATACTTTCGAAAATGAGCACTTTATCAATGGATCTCGTCAATTTGCCATACATGGTTTAGCTATAGAAGTATGTCGATCTGATAAATGAATTTTATACTGATCTATTGATTATGATTAGGTTTTGTCAGATATTATTATAGTTTTTTAAATATAAGTGAGTGTAATCAATTTTTAAAGTTAGACAAAAGTACAGAAAAACAATTAAAACTTATGTTTCAACAACAGACAATTTGGACTTATCATAAGTAACATAAAGTTATAGTTTAACATTTGTAACAATATACTTTTAAATACGAATATTTAGGTACAAATTAGATTATTTAAGTAAATCTATTTCCTTGTAAATAAATATCTTTTTAAAATTTTAAATGTCAAACACATCACAATACATTATTATCCTTTTTTAAAATAAATCAACAGTCAACTCCTATGATAACGAAATAAACTAAAATACGAACAATACGCTTCAAAGAAATTTTAATGTTATATAATGATTATGTAATAGTTATATAAAGAAAATTAAAACCATTAATCCAGCTAATCAATAATTCATACGTCACAACGCACCAATACAAAGTGACCCCGTAGAGTTTATAACAAAAGATTAACCATACTTGAAGAAATGAGGGGGCGGAGGGAGCGAAGAAAACTATGAAAATCAAATTTTCAATACATAGGTTTATAGTGCGCTGCTACCCTCGCCAACTCTTCAACCAGTCATGCTGCACTCTCTGGCCTCGCCATTTGAATAATACATACGTATCCACGCGCGAGCGAATTTAACATAAAAGCAGGTGTATATTTTAGAGCAAGTTTTAGAGCTTATCAGAAGTCAAATATGCACGTGCGAAAGCTAGATAAAAGCTGGGATGTGAATATTTGGGGGGAGGCGTTGAAAAACACGTTTATGCCCACGTTTATGCCCGACTCGCATCTAATTTACAGGGTACGAATGTCGTGTGAACTTTAATAATGGTGTGATGAATAACTATACTGTTGTAGTTGAGGTTTCAGTTGGAATAATGGATGAACAAGGCGTATCGAGTGATTTGGTTGATCGTGAAAATCGATAGATCTATGATAGAGGATATTGTAGACGCAGATTTCTAAAGCTATTTTGTCCAAATTACTTTTGGTCATTCTTTTGTTGTATGTAGTGGAGCTATAACATTTTTAAACGGAAAAAATAAGTCATTATGGTTAGCAACTAAATTGGTTAAAATTATGTATTCAACAACTTTATTTCACTAACACTATGCAAACCGGTATAGTTGTGGTACGATGGTAGAATTTAAATATTTGAAAATCCGATCAGAAGTAATATTAGACTTACAGATTACAAGAATGAGCGAAAAAGCATTGAAAATTGTAGTAAGTAATTGAAATTCTCGGGCACCCATTTCAAAGTATATGTAGCGCGGTCGTCCTAAGGCTCTTCTATACTTGCCGTCGGAGCGCGCCCGCGCTCCTTGATTCACAAACGTTGCATCATGGCTTCACTTTTTTAAAGTATATGGACACCATTAGTCCGTACAGATAATGCAGCACTACTTAATTCCCATTACCGCGCGATTTATTGCAGGATCCATTAGTAGTTCAAAAATTCACAAAATTACCAACATTATTCCTTCCTTCCAACATTTATCATTCTCTAATTATTCATACCAACTTTTTGATAAACCAATTCCGAAAATATGCTATCCAGGATATAACACTGCGAATGAATATTATACTCCTCTCTCTGTTATTACATTCTCTACAAAAGTATTCTCTAAAATCAAAAGGTGGTTTAGTTCAGACATTTTCGACGATGGAATTGGGTGAAAAAGTTCAATATTGATTTCATCGTTGAGCTTGTTGTTATCTGCAGAAAAAGAGCTCGTGAGAGGTTTAATGGATCGCGTGCAGGTGTATGTATGTGTGTCTGCCTTTTGTTCTCAACTGATCAGTTTGCTTTGATAGGCCAGTTAAAGAGCGCAGGAAGCTTTGTTTTTTGGAGATTCTGTAGTGCCAACTAGAGCTGTGTCACCGCGAGGCGAGGGTGGGGCCGATTGTGTTTGGTATATTAATAAATAGAATAACGCAGTTACGGACACGTTTGATATTTTTTTTTATTAATCGAAAAATTATACGCGAGATTTCAAAAGAAAAACGTCAAAATATTAGGTTTCGTATGTTACAAGGTTTAATAATAAATATTTTGAAATTGCGTATTTTAGTTTTTTAATTAAAAATACATTTTTCAATAATAAATAAATGTCATGAAATTGTATATATGAAAAAAATACGAGAACTCAAAACCTAAATTAGGTTGGCAAACAATTTTTCTTTGTTATTTTTTTCAATGCATAAATGTATTTCTACGTGAAAAATATTTTGGCCAATTTCAGAACAGCGGAATAAAAAATATTTCGAGCAGTCATCCGTATTTTATAAATTGAATACATAATATATATAATAATATAAATAATCATTCATATTCACAAATATTCAACGAAACTAAAGTTTTAATTGTCATAAATACAACATTGTTCTAGCTCGAATCAAATTTATCGCGATCGCTTTGTTCGTAAAATGTTTTCTTTTATACGTCCTGATGCAATAATCTACCAAAATTTGCGTCCACTAGACACATATAAAAAGACGAAAAAATATGTTTCTTGTCCCTACTACAGACAAGTGTTTTTTGTGAACCTATGTAATACACCTTGTACGCTATTCATCCCCTTCCCAATGTTACGCACTCTACATCAACGAAAACCTCGTTATTTAATGTATACACTTTTTTTTCTCGCACTTATAACGATCGCTCGAGTTCAATGTGTCAAGTATCGCGCCCATTTGCATATCGATCGGTTCACCCCTCTTCCCCTCCCCCCTCCTTCTCTCTCTCTAATTAAAAAAAGAGAAAAATTGCACAAACTGCGCAACCCGATAATTTGAATTTTAATTACCGACCATCCAAAGCCTTCTTCGTTCCCCTCCAGCATCCAAGCTTCTGAATGCGAAAGTGATTTTCGGGGAAAAAACGGTTTTCCATTTCGGCACCCCGACGACGATCGAGGATGGGGAAAAGAAAAAAAGAGAGGGAGAGAGAGAGAAGGACGATCCTTGAAATTTAATTGCTAGCAGGACAGAAAGAGAGAGAGAGAGATGCCTTTGTATTGCACGAGCACGCCTCGAGTGTCCCAAGACGAGGGAGAATTTTGTACGTGTTAGTATGTGTGTATGTATGTATATATATATATGTGTGTGTGTATACGCGAGGGCGCTTTCCTGCCCCAGATATCGGAATACAAATTCACCCGGGGGGGTCTCGGATTCTTCATAACGGCGGCATGCCTCTCTCTCTCTCTCTCTCTTTTCTCTTTTTTTCGTTGCGTATATATATAGGCGAGAGAAAAGAGCAAAGAGTGAGAAGGAAAGCGAGATGGAAGAATGATTTCGCGTCTTTTGGGAAATCGTAAAAAATGCTAGTCGTAAATATCAATTTGACTATTATTCAAATGTAGCGCGCAGTTCGTGTGTGCATGCCAGTGATTTTGAAAAATGCTTGTCTCTTTTTTGGGGGAGGTTCAATGTATGCGCGCGGGTGTGAGTATTAACAAAGCTTCGGTGTTTTATTACTCGGGTCTGTATGGTGAATATATACGATTGCGATTGAATTATTCGCAGAAACTCGTTTATTATGTCAAGATGAAGAGTGATGAAGTATCGTGGTGACACGAGCAAATCCCACATTCAATTTTCTACATTAATATTTTAATAATATTTGTTATTAACCTTTAATTGTTTCGAATTTTATTCATTTAAAATAACATTTCTCTCGGAATTCCGTCCGATCTTAAGAGTTTATTACATTTATGTGGAATTATGGAAGTTGGTCGTGACAGGATAATTATGTTCTTTGCCAACATGCACGGGTCATTTAATATACTTTGCAATACGTATACATTTCAACTTGGAATTATTTAATCATATTTATTAAAATCAACGACGTAATATCAACTTCCACCAGCTATACTTCAACTAATCCTCGTCAAAGTATAATCCTATACCTATACCCATCGACCATCCGTGTAATCAGTTAACTCCTATATAACCCTCAACCTTCCACCGATCATATCGCAACACCCATACATATACACACTTACCTCGTATTAATTGAAAAATAACCTCCCCCAGGTCACCGTCTTTTGACACGACCAAGCCAGCGCTAAAGTATTTGTGCGAGCACTTTTAACGCCGTTGGCCGATACTTATACGTGCCTGCGCGCTGCTCTCTCCCTCTCTCTCTCTCTCTCTCTCTCTCTTGCCCTGTCTCTCCGGAGACGTTAGTTAACCCAAAGCAATTACGAAACTTGCATCAAAGCGCCGTAAATATAGTTTACACTCTTCTCCGAGGCACTTTTGCTCAAGTAAACGCGCTATACGGAAGAGCAGAAAGTTTTCCTGTGCGCGTATATAACCGAGACGGAAGTTCGTAAAAAAAAAAAAATGAAATGCGATATCGGTAAATTAACTTGTGATCATAATCCTTGGTCAATATGTATGTGTATGTGTGTGTGCACGTTTATATGTATGTTTGCGGTTTAAGGCTCGGGGATTAGAATGATGGAAGGGAGCATGCGGATCTGTAGATGGATATGCGAAGATGGAATTAAGAGGGTACGTATGTTTGTTTTTCTTTTTTTTTTTGGGAAAAAAAGGAGAAGGTCGCATATAGCGTGATGGAGGATGAGAATGTTTGATCGATAAGGGAAGGCGGGTTTTTTTTTTACCAAGATAGAGGGGGTAAGCTAAGTTTGTCTTGACGGAAGGCGGTGTAATGGTAACAGAATAATGGGAGGAAACTAAACGACAGAGTACGAGGGATTTGGAGATAATGGATATGTTATGAAAAAGTTAATAATAAAAATATATAAAATAGGGTAAAATAAATTACTTTTAACGTATTTTACTTTTGTTTATAATAACAAAGGACAGCATTTATGTATAAATGCATGAATTTTTAAATGCGTTTCAACGAGTTTGAAAAGTTTTTCGGTCAAACGGACGTGTTACCAAAACTGTTTGTAAAGTACATTGTATACCTACTTTCAAACGGAAAGTTTGACATATATATAGATTATTTGTAAAAAAAAATGGAACACGTTAAATGTCAAATGTAGCGCTCAACAAACCAATTCATTTAAACGATTAGATAACTCTCAGGGAACATTAAAACGTTGTTCATTCATGCTCGACTATTCTACTATCTACAATTTATAAATATTTTTTTTTTAAAGCTCATGATTGACAGTAGCTATCACGGAGACTGTTACCGCCTGATGGGCTTGATATTGAAATGGGATTTACCTAAAAAGATTCTCTTCGATATGGCATTCGAGATTGCTTCTTCAAAGAGAAAGCTTTGGGATGACAAAATATTTTTTTCGACGGAATATCATACCTATCATCCGATATGCTGTCAGAATTTGCGATATTGTCTTTTAATTCAAGATTTTTTTTTCATTGTTATTTTGCTCTACTATACAGCTGGTTAAAAGAAATTTAATTTAACGAAGTTCACTGTACTTACTCACGATACAACGATACACGGGAAAGTTGGAAAATTGATTAAAATAAAAAAGATAAAATACAAGTGAAATGCGACGGATGAAAGTTAGTTTTATAACTAATATATATACGAAGGAGCATACTAATTAATCTGACATAACGTGATACTAAAAGTGTCATACTGAAAAGGATAAAGAACGCAATTAAAAAGTCCACGTCCAACGGCTATTAAAATCTCTTCAAAGAATTATGAAGTAAATAAAAAAATAATTCAATTACGGTAAGTTCCCAGTGACGCTACTATAATAATATCAATCGTAATATTCAATGATATCATCGTACCGATATTATAAACAAATAACAACAATTAACATCAACAGCAAACATTATCATACATCATATAACTATAAACATTGATTTACCTAACACGAATGCCAACAATTCAACTCACGCTTCATGTAATCGCACACACGCAACATTCCGTGCCTTTTACCCGACAAAAATTCTCCGACATTCTCTCAACTACAGTAGCTCGGATATACGAGCAGTGAAGAGCACCACCATTACCACCACTACCACAGTTAGCCAAGCCACTCGGGCCGAGGCGCATATAACACATCTACCCGAAAATCCCAAAAACAAGGCCAGACAACAGCACACACGACGACGACCGCCGCCGCCACTCGAAATCGGCCACGCCCGTACCACTACTACTCTCCTTCTCTATATCACCTCCTCTCCCTTCTCCAACTCCTCTATCTCTCTCTCTCCTACTTGCTAATTAGCTACGAGCCGACTGACTGACTAACTAACAATGAGAGTTAATTAGAACGTGCGTTAGAGCCCTGGACGGGGCAAGAGCTTGCAGTAGTAGTAGTATTAGTAGTAGTAGTAGCAGAGCGCAGCATCACTGTCGTAGCTTCGCGTACAAACTTCTGCCCTCATGCGCTCACCTCTATCTATATCCGAGCACATATATATCCGGCCACGCTAGCTTGGCCCGTGGCAGTGGTATACGCTCGTCTGCATACATATCGAATTATTAAATGCTAATGCAAAACAAACATGAGCGTACGTGTGTGGATGTGTGTGTATTTACGTTTAGAGAGTTGGCTCTAGCTGCGGATCTTTTGAGTTTCAGAGATAGATAGAGTGACCCAAGGGTTTTGTTGCTTGGGTTTGGCTTTTTTTTCTTTAAAGGAGAGAGATGTGTAATGGGTGGGGCATGTGGGAGGATGTTGGGGGTCGAAATTTTGAGAGGAGGATGGGGTCGTAGTTAGTTAGGAAAGTTTTGCGAGTTGTAGAGAGAGAGTATGGATTTTGCAAGCAGAAAGCGGAACGAGTTGGTTGTTATAGACGATGTGGGTAATCCTTTGACGCTCAGATTTTGGGAAAATTCGGATGAACTAGAGTATTAATACAGCTTTATTAACAAGAAAGTCGTCTGATTCCATGGGTTTAATGAGAAGATCAAGCATTAGGTGGATTTATAGAATTATACATATCTATTAAAGTTTTTTTGTTACAAAATGGTTATAGTCTCGATCAATACTTTAGATGATTACAACTGGTTCTATTATTCTTTTTTTCCTTTTTTTTTTGAATAAAATACTCGGAAAATCCATTTTCAACAAAGAGCTTAAGCAACATGGAGCGCCAATACCCATCGGCAAAGATCGTATTCAGCCAGCCACGTTCTTTCCAGATATTGCAGCCGCAGGAAAAAGGTCCTCTCGATTCAAACGCGTTTCTGTTCCCATCTCCTATACTCATCCTCCAGACCAAACCTACATCTTCCAATCCCCCAAAGAACTTCGTATTCCCTTATCCTCCATAACCATTCATTCAGATTCCATTTCGATACACAAATTTGCCGTGTAATACCAGCCAACTTTCCCTGGCGACTGGCGCAGGGAGAGCTAACTTGCGATTCCCAAATAATACAAAATTCGATGAAACCTAGAGCACAGACCGCGTTAACCACATTAATTAGCGCGAAGCGCACGAGAGAGAGAGAGATGCTCTTAGAGAGCTAGAGACACGAGTTACGATGGCACTCACGCCCTCGCGTATAATTGCCAACGCAGCAGCAGCAGCAGCAGCAGCAGTAGTGTAACGCCGCTGCCGTCATAAAGAAACCAAGCTGCTGCTGCTACTACTCCTCCCCTGGCAATCACAGGATCCCTCGTATATAACTCCTATCCTCATCCTCCTCTTCCTTTTTTTAATTTCCGCCCAAACGAAGGCGCGAACGCAACCGCGGAATTTTGTCGCCGTGTCGCGTGAGTGCGTTATATATATGTATATATATATATATATATATATGTGTGTGTGTGTGTGCGAAGTAACGTTTGCCAGACGCGCGCGCGCGCTTGCGCTTTTAATCAAAAAGAGCTCGCAGGCGCCGACGCCGAATTATTCGCGCGCCAAGTGTGTAAGTTGCTTCTCCTGCTACGACTACGGCTGCTGTTGGAGGAAGGAATTATGCGGCCGTGAAAAGTGAGAGAGAGAGAGAGAAAGAGAGAGGAGCGATCTTTTTTTTTCTGGCGCAGGATTTTTTCGTTGATGTAGCAGTTTTGCTGTTTGAGAAATTTTAGGTTTGGAAAGGTGGAGTTGAGTGTGGTTAATATGGTAATTTGGGAGGGCTTGAAAAATTTTTCATGCAAACAAGACAGAATCTTCTTGCAGAAGATTTTATTTTTGATGGGGGAAAAAAAAATATCACGATGTTTGATCAATGTTTTTTACATAGATTGCAGAATATATCAATATTTTCTTGGTAATGTACTTTTATAACGATAATAGCGTTTATATTGATTTAATTAAAGTTTATAGTACGATGTAAATAATGATGAATGTTTTTGCTCATTTATTTAATTTTTGAGACCTAATTAAGTAAGTAATAAACGAATGATCAAGCCTCGCTGACGAAAATTAAAGGGAAATCGAAAGAACTATGCTCATTGAATGATTATCGTGAAAAGTGCAATGCTCATCTTTTATAAAATTATTTTGGTTTATCATATTAACAGCTGCGAACTTCAAGTTTACAAGAGTGAATTTATTGCGCAGGATTTCATCTGAAATTAGATGCTATAAAAAAGTTTTTATTTGCCTATAAAGTCGAGTATCCGCAATCAAATTGAGTGAAATTCTTTTTAAAATGCAGTAAAAAGTTAAATTCAATTTAGCTAACTTCAAATTTTACGCAAATTTTTCAAGAGAATATATGCTTTTATTCTACTATTTGAAAATTTTATTGAGAAAACGCATGAAAATATACAGAACAACTTTTTACTTAAAAAATATTGTAACTTCTTTAATAGATTTATAAATAAGAAATAAATAAATTTGTTATTGGTAATTTTAATGGTAACTCAAAAGAACAGTAGTATTTTTTTTTAAATCGAATACCGTCTATTTGCGACTTCGAGATGGTAGATAGAATTCCGTATTGAACGACGATACCAAAGTGAGTTTGGGAGCCCTGCCAAAATAATAGACATAATGAACGTACCTCAGCGTAGGAAAGACCAGGCAGTTTATAAGGTATAAACTGCACAAAAGATCCGAAAACTCTCTACGACTTCCCATGAAAGTATAAATTTTTGTTACATTGAAAATATATACAGATAGAATTTTTGTAAAAAAAAACTATTGACTTTTCTGTAATTTTTTTTTAACAAAAATTAGTAAAAATTATAGTGACTTACAATAAAATAAATAAATTTCTATATAAATCTTATTCTGCGTGGGTGAGAAAGTTGACTGCATGCGCCGGTGGTGCCACCCACTCAATATCAATAATTGGATTCACAATATGATAGTTTTTAATTTTTTTAGGAAAATTTAAAACAAAATATTCTTTCGAAACTACCACTTCTAACATAGTAAAACTTGATATCTTTACCGTGACAGAGATCGAAACATTTTTCTATACTCTAATAAAAGCTTCGAAACAACCAGATTAGCCACTGTTACGTTTGTATAGCAAATTTTTTTTCCTCGTTTTTCCCGATACTTTTTCTAGGAAAATTCCACCCGTGTGTTACTGATAACTAATTACAACAATTTGTAAAAAAAGTCGTTCAATGATTATCCTTTAATACGGAAATGAATATTAGTAACAAGAAAATTAATACTTGGAATATAATTATATATTAATTTACATCAATTGTAATGCACATACATTCAGTTTGAGGCAATTGCATTAATTTGGTTTCACGCAATTTACATACTTAAAATTTGTCTTCATTTACATATTCATTCATTTTAATGTGAATCCTTTTTGCGATGAATTCTTTATATATGGATATGATAAGAGTGATATCTTTAGTTATTTTCGGATTCCTTTTTTTCTCTTCTTTTTTTTTATTTACACCGTATGCAGTTTGTTTTTGGTAATGGAGAGAAATAGTAACTAAAATACTCGGTTACATGAACTTGGAGAACATTACAATAATATTCTATACAAAGACCTCTGATAGTTCTACGATAGTATCGTTACATTATTCAGTCACTACGAATGTATATATTTTTACACTATTTTAAAGAATTCATGTTCATTCATGAAATTATAAATAATAAGAGAAATAAAATCAACGACGTGTGTGACATGAACCCACAAACCCACACTTTGTGTCGCCTTCTACGACAGAGCTAACGCCGCGATGCCACGACGAGTGCACCGCGATATAGTTGTTCTTTTGCTGAGTGGACAGTCTCTCACCTTCTACTTTGCCCGAACTTCTGCGACACATACAATGAAGTACAAATAATATTCGAAATTATATCGAATTCGAATAGTGAAATGAAATAAAAAGAATAATGAACCAAAAATTGTTCAAAATGACGTATTCTAGAACTTCAATGATTTTGAAAAGTTTTCAAAGATTTAGAATACAAATACTTGTTTCAAAAAGATGACACTAATGTAAGTAAAGGCTAATATTTTCAGATTTATGTAAATTACTTACACCAAACATTACTTTAACACCTAATATAGCATCCTTTAAACGTATACGCTCTACAAACTCGTTACAAATTTTTCATAATTCATTCATTTTTTGTAACACTTCTAACTATTCTTCTAATATTTATAATATAATACTATTTCAACTTAGGAAAATTTATGACTTTTTAATATTATGAAATAAAATAAAAATTAAATTAAATTAACTTTGAGAAAGATTACGTAAAAGATTATTAAATGATTAAAAAAACTTCGGATATTTTTCTTGAATTCGTAATAGTTTTTGTCAGTGCTATCAATTCTTTTAAATCCTAAGATGATGTGACACCCACGAAAAAATATTATATTTGAATGTGAGTACTTTTGATTACAAAACAAGTTGTAATCGAGTTGGTTCGTATTTAAAGTAGTTATATTTGAATGTGACTATTTTTTGTTACAAAACAAGTTGTCAGCAAGTTGGTTCGTATTTAAAGTAGATTACTTAAAATAATCTACAAATACGATAATAGTTTAGTTTAGTATTTTATAATCTTTAAATACTATGTTTCTTATGTAAAAATAATACAGTACTATTAAGATACGCTTAATAATACATATTACAAATGAAAATTTTTGTACTATCGAATGCTATAAGTTATACCGATAAGTAGAGCGAAATATACCGATACTTTTTTTCATTTCTCACATTTTTAATACTCATTGAACCACCTACGCTAACTTAACATTTGTAAATAGTGTGAAAATATGTTAGTCGCGTTATTATTTTATACCACCATTTTTGCTCTTAGCGAATCAGCAAAACAATTTAGTTGTATTCTCACAATTCCTAACGTATTTACTACCGCAACATTGAATAATTATGTTTCTACTTCGAAATATAACTCCAATGAATATTTAATAAACAATATGTCTACATTGGATCATTTGGACGATTTTGCAGAAAATAATAAAACGTATATACTGGTACACGGATTTCGTCGGACACGAGATGATGCTTGGATCGGCTACGTCAAAAAGTCACTCCTAAGTGCTGTAAGTTTGCGAAATATACTTCAAGGAATTCAAAACTTAGAAGTTAATTAAATTTCACCTTGCTTCTAAAATACAATTAAAAATTAAAAACTATAATATTCACGTTTATCACTAATTTTTTTTTTGCGCACAGAAAAACACTAACATTATTATTATGGATTGGAAGCCGACTCCTAATACATATAACGTGTGGGCCCACAAAACACCAATTATTGCACAATTGTTTGTTGAGTATGTTCTTATTTCTAAATTACTAATAATTCAGACACAGAAATTCTCTTCACAAAGTAATATCCCATCAATGTTATCAAGTTTCCTCAAGAACGTATCTGACCATATAAACAAGCCGCTTACGGATTGGAGCCACTTCCACATCATTGGACACAGTTTGGGTGGGCAAATATCTGGACAAGTCGCTCAAATACTTCAAAACGAAGGTGTGCGCGTCGCCAGGGTAACTGGACTCGATCCTGCTGGGCCATGCTACAAAGACGGTGCACTAGCCAGTCTCAGTGCTAAGAGCGCAGAATTCGTGGACGTTATACATACCGATAGCAGTAGCGAACCTGGTCAATTTGGAACTTATGCGAGATCAGGTAAAATATTTGGTAACGATTCAGGTGTAATTGGTTTAGGTGAAAATTAAATAATTGCTGATTTGTGGTTAAGGAAATATCGACTTTTATCCTTATGGTGGAGGCCACCAACCTGGTTGCGCATCTGGACAAAGTCATTTTGCAATGGATTTTGTCAAAGCCTTTCTTACTATAGCAGCTGAGTTGATTGTTGGCGAGCCATCGAAAGATCTTGTATATAATGTTTGTAAGTATTAACGATTTTATAGGTAAATGTTCTCTCTCGAACATGGTTTTGTTACAGTGTTCAACAGAGACGAATTGATGTGCAACCACTACAAAGCTCCGGAGTATTTTATAATGTCCCTGTTGTATGGTGATACTTGCAAATTGTGGGCTATTCCGGAAAGTGAGAAAGACAAATTAGATGAGAACGAAGATATCAACAAACTGTGTGAGAACTTGGACACGTGTGCAGAAATGGGAATAAACGCTGATCGATACAAACATTTGTCTGGAAAATATTATACGAATGTAACGAGTGTGACTAAACACTGCGATAAACAGATCAAAATTAATATACTTCCAGATTTATAAATCACAATTATATTCGTTTAATTTATTCAATTCTATAAGTACGAAAAAATTTTATATTTAATTTTTTATAACTGCACTTTGTATATAGCAGAATTAATAAAGTTGTAATTATTTTTTCGTTTACATAATAGTTAATTTACTGCGGTTGTTAAAATACTTTTTAATAAACTCCACGAGGGTTCATTTTCATTTCATTTCAGACGCTTGAACCAACAATTCACGATTTCTTTCTTTTGAGATGCAAATGAAATTGCTAGTTCCATTTAACCTTTTTCTACATGAGTACGCTTGCAAACGTGAATACATGCACTGTGTGTAGCCTGTGTACACAGAAATTATCAACGAAATAACATCGCTACATTAAAGAACTTAGGATGACGTTCTCAATTAATTACCGAATTTTACATCAAATGAAATTTCATCAAACGCTGTTAATCACTTACAAACATTATTTATTCACCGCATTTGCTTCACAATTACACAGTTGAAAATGAGATCCAGTTTTAATGCAAGTTTCGTAAGTAACGCACTAAGTATTTTTGTAGTACTAATGTATAATCCACGATTTCTGCAATAATTTTTATTTAATTCCACAAAACACATGATTTTTAACTGTTCACGCTTAAACCGCGTATTTCCGTAACCATTAATTCGCAAATGAACAACCTCTATATGTTACCGAACAGCACATTTCATTTGAAAAATTCTCTTGCTACTTCAACCATTTTCCCCCTTTATTACCAAAATCACGTATATAGCCGCGCTCGAACAAAAAGAAAAAAACAATAATCACAGCCGCGCACTCGCGTGCAAATCGACCTCAGCGCACTCCGCCAAACCGCATCACCGCCAGGGGAAATGCAATATCCCCCTGTGAGCGGACAGACGCATATACACACACACACACATACACATGGACGCGCTCTTTTGACGACGACGCCGACGACAAGGCTAAAGCATATATATATATATATATATATAGATACCATTTCGTCTGAGTTACTCAAGCCGAATAAAATTCTCTATCTGTCTCTCGTTCATCCGGACAAAGAGCGCGAGAGTAAAAGAACTTATGAGTATGTATATGCGAGTGAGGTAAAGTTTGTGACGTTGCAAAGGCCGCCGCCGACATTGGCACATTCTTTAGTGCCTCTACCCATGCGTGCGATATGAGCCCAACCACAAAGAGAGAAAAAGAGAGATTCACCCGTGTGATATTGCTCGGTAACTAACGCGAAAAAGTGTATAATATGGATCATGTGTATATAATTACTCTATACGCGCCGTATGAGTATAGCAGAGAAAAAGATGAATTATGTAATCGTCATGATTCATATATCTTATACGTATATAGTATGTGAGGTTCCCGTGATCTCCACACAGATCTACGCACACACACAGCAATATTAGCTTCAACGAACGCACTTCCGACTTTTCATATCGGCCGTTAAACTTTATCGTAAATTATAGCGGACACGCGCACTCGTAACCGGCCACATTCACAATGGCAAAAGGGTGAGAGAAAGAGAAAGAGAGACGTACAAGGGCTATTTGCGAGAACGCGAGGTAGTCGTAAATTCTAGCCTCACACACATATACTCTGATCTCCTCCCCTCTGACTATTTTCTATCTCTTCCTTTCCGCGGCTTTTCTTTCAGACCTATACATACGATATATAAATCCGTACACTATACTAGCTTACTTGCATGATGTCGTCGACGTCGCTCTCAGGGTGTCTCTATATACACGCACGCGCTCGTAAACGTCTATCGGTCTGTATTAGCGCACTCACACGCGTGGCATCGTATCCTGACATATAAAGTGCGTATATATCTAACGCAACGCATACCAGAGGGTAAGAATATCGTACGAAGAAAAATGCAATGCTCGTTATTATTAGGAACTCAGCTGAATTTTCGAGAATGATCCCCTTTCTTTTTTGGGTTGAACTGCATAGCATCGTGAAGCGGAATATATATATATGTATCGAGCGGCGAAACGCTAGAAAAAGTAACCAAGAGGCTCAGTGTATATTATATATGGATATATATATATATGCAGTACGCTCGAGGGCAAAAATTCAAATTTCTTCGTGGAATTGTCTTCTCGCGCGAGGTTGTTTGCTCAGCACCATAGTACATATATATACATAGTAGTACTAGTAGCAATAGTAGCACGCAGCTGCTCACCGTCATCGTCGACACTAGAATATGCTTGAGAATATTCCATCCAGGCTTTCTCTCTCTCTCTCTCACACACATACACACACACATTTCACCGGGAATCAAATTGGAAAGGGCTGAATGGGTTGGCATACTCGCGTGTACGTGCTCGCGTTATACACGTGGGAGAGAGCAAGAGCGAGAGGTGAGAGCGTTTTCGAACTACTAACAGCAGCAGCAGCAGCATCAGGAGCGACGCCATTGCAGTCGTCTATTCCTCAATTGAATGATCCCAGGGTATAATCCAAATCCAATCGAGTTATTCAAAGATATTCCTCGCGACCCCCTCATGCTCTCCTCTCTCTCTCTCTCTCTCTGCGAGAACTTTGACGGCCTAATATGAGAGAGAGAGAGAGAGCTGAAGCGTATAATAGGATATATATTTGTGAATATGTATATATATAAGCAAAATCTTTGAACGACCCAAGCCTGCAATAATTGCTCGATTGCTTAACAAACACTCGCGTGATTATGAAAGAGAGAGAGAGAGAGAGGGAGATCATTGTTTGAACAGTAGGATTCCGACGTGAATGCGATAAGCATGGGTCGAATTAATAAACTAGACGTATATATATCTATACGCGTATACCTGTTTGTATGTGAATGTCGACCAATAGAATTTTGATGATGCGATTGATGATATACTCACACGTTGAGCGATTAAGTTTGGGAGATTCTCTCTCTCTCTCGTAGCCGGTGAAAACAATAGTCGGCGTTAAGTGGTTTATGAGGTATGTGCGTATATATAGATCTGATGTACTGAATGTATATTTGGTATATGATATTAGGATGTCCGGTGGATGGGTGACGATGATATTTATGTGATTAATAATCGAATGGTACGGTTTAATGTACAGATGATCGATTGGGAATTTGAAATGTTGAGTCCGCATTGTTATACTTGGAACGAGAAAAAGAAAAAAAGCTACTCTTTTGTATTTTAATCATTGATTAAAATTGCCTTTGTTTCAATGAGGTAAGTATATACGATAATAATTTACAGATTTAAAACAGAAAGCTATTCGTTTGAAATTTTTCATTGTGAATGAGATATGTAAAATATTTTCCTCGAAATTCGCGTATTGAATTATCATGTAACAAGAGAAAATAAAATGTAACAATGCGTAATTGCACATTATTTAATTTGCGCATGGAATGCTCGAGTTAAACAGCCTTATAGGATTTATAATCCTGTAAATAATAAAATTATCATACTATGTAAACAAGCTGTCTACAGGATTCTCGATTCTCCAAGTACTCTTCAGTCCCAATTACTCCAATTTCCTCTCTCGTATTACGTATATTTCTTCTTTTTTTGTTGCATCAACGACCTTGCACCTTTCTATTCCAAGAACTCACGCGAACCCGTGACGTACGTTAATACACACATCCAGTCACCCTTTCCACCAGCAGTTGTTAATTCGCAGCTGGTACACTCGCTGTATTTCAGTCAACCGATTAAATTTAACTTTTCACCCCCCCCCCTCTCTCTCGAGCTGGCTTTTCGGTAATTAAGTCGTCTCTTTCAAGCGTTAATTTAGTTCGGGAGCAGAGCGTAAGGTCGACCGATCGCGTAATTTACTGCGCACACAGCCAAGATTTTCCAGGTCCTTCGGTACCACGCGTATATACGTGTATATGTATATGTGTAGATTTCATGTGTTCGGTCGACCGAGCGCCAAGCGCTTGATTAAATATAACGCCAGTATTCATGAGCGAGGTAGAACGAGAGTTTGACCAAAAGTCGCACGGTACGCGCTATGCTGCTTTCAAAGTCGGTGAATTATATATACAAGTGAGAGAGAGAGAGAGATCAGAGTGGAATGATGTCCGATATATTTCGGGAGACTTTGTACAAAAAGGTGCGTACGTGTGTGCATATACATATACGCGTTTGTGAGAAAGAGGATGCAAATTTGGACTGAGAGTTTCATGAGGTTGTCGTGCTCGATTTTTTTTTTTTTTTAATTGAAATTAAATCGAAGGGAATGATGTGGTAATGTTCTTTTAGATCGAAATCAAACATGGCGAATCTATTTTCTAATCACTTCACTTTCATTCACTTATTGTTCCACTAAAGTTGTTTTTTGATCTTAGGTAGATCATTGAAAAACTATTACACTAACCGTCGCAGTTACAGACGGAAAATGTAGTTTTCAGTAAAAAAAAATATTAAAAATTTAATTTTATCAAATTTTGTTGTGCTCATTTGAAAAAATAGGTTCTGAGAAATACATAGAACCCTTTTACAATAGGGATTGTAAGATTACTTTTTTCATCCTACATCAATACCCTCTTCCCGCTAACTTGTAAATAATTATTAATCTTGTTATTACATATGTATCAATCAGTAAATTATTGTATAATTTTCAGAGAAGGACGAAAACAAATAAAATAATTAATTTTATGTTATATCATAATATAATCGAATTTGTAATAATATTATTACAATGGGGTTATTATTTTCATACAAATACGAAACCAATATTTCAATAATAAAGTTGAACCTTATGTAAATATATACTTAAACAGTACTATCATTTGCTAATAATAACAAACGTTTTCGATTTGAGATAATAATTACAAATAACAGATTAAAAAAGCACTGAGTTGTATAAGTCATTTTTGTTTGTTAAATATTGTAAATTTTATGTAATATTGGTATCACGTTAAATAAAAATAATCCCATTGCAACAGTATTAATAATATTTATTTATAAGTAACGAGCAGCGAATTTAAAATTACATTGTTTATTTAAATTTTCAAACTTTACTTGTAATATTGTTTTTATTCCAAGTAAAAAGTTTGACCCGTCATTTTCGAAATTTCATGAGATCCCGTCTAATAAAACAGCCGAAGAACGTACACGCTCTCAATCACTATAGTCATCTTAAAATTTAGAACGTATATACCACAACACGAAAAAAAGATTTCATTAAAAATTAATACTCATCACCACTTTTCTCTAGCTCATTTTATTTCGTTAATATATCGGTTGCCAATTAAATGCAAAATTTTGAATTGCGGAACAGCTCTGAAATTAATTTAATCATCAATTATTGATCAATTAATTAAAACTCGCTCAAATCAAAACTCGCAGCCAGTCCCATTCTACCTCTTGCCTAACGCAAAACTACGCGCTGTAGAAACTCATACCTCGTTATTGAAAAAGCAAACGCAGCGCGTGTCGCTATAGTATACCGTCAGCTTCCAGCTTAAAAAAACACATACACACAACGTCCGTCGAGCAGAGTTAAATTTGGTTGTTTCACAAGTCAACTTTATATTCACACTCACGGGAGCATATCTCAAACGCATCATCGTCGTCGTGAAACTTTCTTTATTAGCTTAGCGCGTAAAGCTTGCGTCGTCTCCTTCCTCTCTTTACCCATATATATATATATATATATATATATACGCGCGAAACTTGGAGAGTAAAGATTAGTCGTAGCGAATGGTTAATGGTCTTATTTTGACTTTTCTCTCGTCTTCGAACTAGGATATCTCTTCGTCAGAGAGTTGTGTGCAAAATAAGCGAAGTTAAGAAAAATCGCGTATTAGAATCGATGTGTGAGCTAGCGCTGTTCGTTCAAACTCAAGCGTGTCGATATATAATTCAGTCTGACTGCTACCGCGGCGTTACTACTAGTACGAGCACCGTTCCAACGACGTAGATAAATATCGCGGGGCGCGCGAGCAAATCGTTTCTTTAAATTTCAATGTATGTGTAGACCTACACATACACATGTATTCAACGTGTGTGTATGTGTGTGTGCTCGGTTATCGACAGAGCGGTGAAGAATGATGATAGCGCGAGCCCATCTGTCCGCGTAAACATACAGACATGTCTTCTTTCTATACTGATAATTTTTATACACGTGTATATGTTGGTTCTCGATAAATAATTACTATATACTCGATACGCGGCCTGTCACTCCCTACGTTCAATAACGCAATTTCGCGGTGAACGAAGAAAATTGATATCTTCACTCTCTCTCTCACTCGTTTTCTCCCACGAGAGCTTTCGCTAGCTATATATACTCTCTAACGAACTATTCAAGCAATCAATCTCTCGTTCTATATCCTTCTCTATATATATATATACACACATACCTTCGGTACTACTTCTTCTTTGCTACGGCAAAAGAGAGAGAAGAAGGAAAACCGCGAATTACAAGCGGAACGAGCAAACTCTCGCGCTTTTAAAGCTATATATAACGCCGCGTGTGCGTGTGCTGTGTAGAAAAACACAAACCGTGGTGGAATCGTCGTAACGCGGTGGTGAGTTATTTTTGAGAAGACCATTCGCTGACCCTTGCCAACTATGTTTGTCTATACCTATATACACACAATGTGAAAGCTGCGCGCTCTCGACGTTCCGGCAAAATGTTTTCGACAAATATTGTTCGGGAGCATCGATCCTTGTTGTTTAACCGCGGATGGGTATCTTGGAGGAATGCTCGGTAAATTGGGATTTATTTCTTTGAATTAGGGAGTAGCAGTGGTATTGTTTTTTGCTTTTTTTTTTGTTTTTGTTTTTTAGAAAAAAAGGATGTTCGAACGAGAGAGCTTTTACAGGGCGAATGTTTTTGCTACGTCGTTGTTGTTTGTAAGTGATTAATGGACGCGCGTGAGATCAATACTAAACGGCTACGTGAATTTCTGAGTTGGTTTGATATATATAGGTTTTTCTTTTCGATATTAAAAAGATATTCTTGTTGAAAAAAGTTTTTCGAGGTAAATTTTAATTATTTCACATGTTAAAGTGGTTCACGAAAAACTTAAATGAAAAAGTGATCTTTGAAAATGAGGATTTATCGCATATTCGCGTGAGCAAAAAAATTTCACTTTTGACAAAATTATATACGAGTACTGTATTAAATTAAAAAATATTCTGGAGAAATGACTGGCGTTATGTCTATAACAGTACGATGCGTTAAGCGCTACAAGATGATCATTCTCTCATGGCGTTTTCACGCGAATCGCTCGCTATATATATGCACTCACTTAAATTTTAATCTAATCATCTAAGCACTCATTTAATACTGTTAATTCGTTTGTTTTATCCAATTATCCAAAATTACGTTACCATTCTCAGCAAGAGTTAAAGAAATAATGTTTCATTTAAAATGGCTCATTTTGTATTCAACTGCTCGACGACGGTCTCATTGAATGAAGCTTAATTTGCGTCATCTGTACTTTCGAGGAGCCGAGAGAGAGAGAGAGAGAGAGAGAAGGAGAAACGGTAAGTGGGCTGTTTGACGGCGAGCTGCCGTGCAGGCTTTTTTGCAAAAATTTTCCTGCGCAGTGGTATATAATACTCGAAAAAGTAGGTCTATATACTACGAAACAACTCGACAACCGGAAATCTAGATTTTGAAAATTTTAATAGAACGGTTTTTTGAGTTGAAAAAGAAAGAAGTTTTTTATATATATATATATCGAAAATAAACGATCCGTTAAACCGTAACATCTTCAAATTTAACTTACAGTTGAACAAGATTAACCTTAAAATTAGTTTCACAAGATAAACGAGAACGAGAGAAAGAGCAGAAGAAGCGCTAAAATTACTTAGAAAATTGTTAATCAACTTTAAAAGTATACCCTAAGATATATATACCACAGCCATAGCTCATCAACGTAACAGTATATAATATTCTCTCCGTCTAGCCGTAGATTTATACATTCGAAAGCATTACACACCGTCAGCAGCAGTCAGTCGAGATTTCCCAGCGAATTAATTTATTTCTCACCGTTCAAAACAAACATCAAAAAGCACCTGGCTAAGGAAATAATATTCACCGTGCATATCCGTAACTTGCACTAGCGAGAAAGAGAGAGAGAGAGAGAGAGAGAGATTCAGCGTGCGCTGCATTAATCTTCCCCGGTAATTCCACGAAACCGTATTTCCCACGCGTAATACCAAACCGTACTACATCGAGAGAGAGAGAGAGAGAGAGAGAGAAAGAGCGCGTTTCTGAGTAATTCATATTCGATTTCAGAAACCTTATATATTTTTCTTATATATTATTATTAATATAATCCAACTTGAAAGTTTATACATGGATACACGGGTTCTCACTTTTAATTCAGAAAATTCTAATAAAAATATAAAAATAATCAACGGTTAACGATAATATCGGAATTCCCGGCGTACTTCAATTATCCGGGAATTCATCGGTAAAATCGTAAGCTTAATAACCGAATATTACAGGTTGGTATTAATAAACTATATTCATGTGATGTCTATATATATATGGGTAATTTCATGTCAACTGAGCAAGGTGAAAATTTTAAAATTGCTCAAAATTTGTAGACACTTAACTTTTAGAGCAATATTTCAATAATTGCAAAAGTTATTGCACATAAAAAATTGTTATTTTTTGCAATTTTTGGTGAAAATTCAACTTTTGCAATTTTTTTTACTCAAAATCCTGAAACTTTTTGTATAGAACATTGATTGGGAAAAAGTTTGCATTTTACTTCTAGAATGTAGTCATATTTTTTTATGACCCTTTTTGAAAGTCTCTGATTAGCATCTTTTCAGTGTACCTTTATAAAAAAAAAAGACAGTGCTACGTATGAATATTTTTTATTTTGACAAATTTTTTTCTGATTCTGTACTGTAAACTCTTCAACATAAGCCCTGAACCAAGATGAGAAACGTCTTCAGAAAAAAGCTATGAATTTTGAAAAGATATAAAAATAGTGAAAAAACACTCTTTTTGACATCACTAGTGGAGTCAAGTTTACTGATTACTGACTTTCATGTGTTTATTCCACAGAATTTTGTTTTTATGCTGCTTCTTCAATAGAGTATGATTATATTGTACACCACAGCTGTTTTTGCTGCAGCTGTTATTGAAATATTGCTCTAAAATTTTAGGAACATGTTTTTTTCATAAAAAACCAAGTGTCTACAAATTTTGAGCAATTTTAAAATTTTCACTTTGCTCAGTTGACATGAGATTACCCATATATAACGAGTATGTGTCTATTACGATAAATCCAACACGCGCTAATGCCTAATACACTAAAATTATGTCAGCCAACTCAAACCTTTCATACATTCACTCACACATACTACATACGCTACTTCTGCTAACCCAATCCTACCTGTCAACTGGTGTACACATATACATATTCTATATTCCACGATACACGAGATTTGCGAATATTCAACCCTGGCATGGAAAAAAGGGGCCACCGCGAAACGCTGGGTTTAATTACGCGAGCAAACATTTGTTCTTCGCCACGACTATAGCAACGTTGGGGGCCTATCTTATTCAATTTCATTTCCCGTCGTCACTACCACCAGTAACGAAAACGCGACGAGGCTCACGAGTGCTCAAAGGAAATTGACCTACAGGTATATACGCCTCGTACTGGTGGCATTGACGGGATAAAAATGAGGTCGCGCATATACGTACATGTATATAGAAAGCCGAAAACTACCGCGTAAATGGCGATTATGTGATAATTTTTAATTGCTTGTGTATATGTGTATGTGCGTGGAGGTGAGGATAGATGAAAACGAGCTGACGCGAACGAATTTTTTTCGTAGATTACTTTTTAAGCTCGTGGTGTATGTGGCTTTGTGCGCGGAGACGTGTGTGTATAGATGCGTGACTATATATATATATATATATATATATATATATATGTATTTTCTGCGATTTTTGAGGCCTGTTACTGAATAAAACTTTGAAGTTGTTTGGATGTGTTTAATGTGTTCCAAATTAATTGTTCCCGTTATCTAGTAAAAAGAATCGTTAAAGTTATCATTAAAAATACTTTAAAAAATATGGTATTCAATGAAAACTCCGGCATGCAAACTTATTTATAATCGAATGAACCAAATGCGGAGTTCAGGGTTCGAGAACTCAAAGCTTGCATACATTTGAATCATCACTAATTTTATTGATGTATTCATGGAATAGAATTATTGTTTATTTGCGAGTATCTGAATATTCCTCTATTGAATTATGATAGGGCGAGACTAAAACTACGTTTACTCTATGTAGCTACCAGTTTTCTGAAAATTAGAATGTTTTTCATACAGGAACCGGATTTTCTTGTTAATTATTTACTAATTGTTATTTTAGTGATATAATGTAAATACGAATTCTACTATTCGAATCAATAAACTGTAACTTTTATCAAAGTTTTTTTTACAATGTAACTTTAAAAGCTCAACTGTTCGTTACAGGACGGTGAAAGGACGGTTGACTTTTGTTTTTTGAAAAAAATTTTAAAATTTCTATTTTTTTCTCTGTAAGCTTTTTGCTGATTTAAAACGCAAAAAAGGAGTCGCTGCATTAAATCTATTCAATAGTGAGTTTTGAAATATATAACAGTTCACATTTTATTTTACGAAATGAATGAATAGATGGAAATTTTTAATAATTGAAGCTTGTTTTTATACGTGATATGCAAAAGTTAAGAAGACTTTAAGTCGAATTTCGAACTTTTACTGTATTCGAAATAAGCCGATTTTAAGTTAATAACATCAAAATAATTCCTTTCTTAACGTCTTCAACCTCTTATAAGAAACCACAAAACATCATGAAAAAATAGTTAAGAGTTTTATTCTTATGAAAATTTTCAGAGACTATAGATTTATTACGAGTGAAAACTTACAAGTAAATAAATAAATGAAGGACGACACGTTGAAAAAAAACCACTTGGCTGCAAGTCCTATCTGAGAGCTTCTGTTTTTGGAACTATAGTACTCTGACTACTACGCTACAGATGCTTATACCTGTCTTTCCATGAATCCTCTTCATATCGCTACGTTCAACTCAATCCCTTTTATTTCGTTGTACATACGATGCACACGTGACAGAATATAACATAAAAAACGATAATAACAAAGTACATCATTCACAGCAAATAACTTAGCGAAGCGGCATTCAATCAATTACACCAAACATTGACGTATCACCTCATACGATGTATATTTTTCACCACCACTACTGTATTTTCCAATAATTAACGACCACCCACAACCCAGAAAAACCTCTCCACTCCATTTATTCGCCAAAAAAAGGATCCTAAACTACTCCTTTAACGTCTCTCTCTCTCGAGTCACCAACCCCATTTCCCAACTCTCACTCTTTCAAAGACCTCAATTTAATTCCCCTTTCGAAAACTCTCCTCGTTACGTACCCTCGTTACACATCCACCCACACACACACACAGAGTCTATTTCTCTTCCACAGAACCAAAGATTTACCTGTCAACAGGGCGAACTAGTTCGACGAGGGAAATTTCAAGAATCCGACCTATTTCTTCCCTCTCTCTCTCTCTCACTATCCTGACGTCATCTCGCTATCTACACATTGGCGAATACAATTGCCTTGTACTCCAGATCACTAGGTAGAGCGAGCGAGCGAGCGAACGCCCGGACGCACAGTAGTGGAATAGAGGGAACGTCGCTGATTTCACGCGAGGCAACTATAGTCGAAGCGAGGGCTTCTCTCTCCTAGTTGTCTCCTTCAATTTCCAATGTTTAACCACGGTTATTATGCAGACTGGTTGCCTGACGCTTGAAATATTTAGTGCTCACAAGCGTGCAAGCTCCGACGTCGATGTTGAATAGTATAGGTTTGATCATTGAATGTTTTATTAGGAATTTTTTTTAATGATGCTAGAGTAATGTTATTTGAATAATAACGATTAATTATTAGATTGAATGTGTCTGAAGAAACATGATTTTTCTTTCGAGTCGATTGTAATAATATATTTTATAATGCTAAATTGAGCACAAATGAATCCAATCGTAAATGAAAATGAATATCCCCGAGTAAAATGTCTCTGCCCCAATTAAAAAAAAAGGTATCGTGTTATTGAAAGCTGGTTAAACGATGAAAAAAAAAGGTTATACTTCATTAATGTCAAACATATCATATTTTTTTTGTTTATTAAATCGAAAATAACGTATAATGCTATTGTAACGCTTAAGTCGATTATTTCTCAAATTTCGTAAATGCTGTAATGTTATCGCCTACCACGTGAACAATGTTATATAACCTTAATACAGCAATTATTAAACAATTTATTATACAATGCTTTCGCGCACTGTGGAAAAGCTTAAATAATTACTGAAACAACATCACCGAAAATTTATTCTTACAGATCAATAAAACAAGCAATAAACTTTAAAAATATACGACCGCAAATAATAATCCATAAATAATTAAAATAAAAAAGAAAGAAAAATTCACACATACACCGACTTTCGCCACTTATCATATTTATACGACCCCGAAAATTCCAAACTTTTATTAACGCCGCGTAAACAGCGCGATCAGCGATTAAACTCTCATCCCCGTTCGTTTTTCACGTCGAGAATCGTCCCCGCAGCCAACAGCCATAACTCAGCGTTAATCTCGGCTACTCCGCAACTTTCTCTCACCTCACTCCACCTTTACCCCCAAAAAACGTTCTGATTAACAGCGACTGCAACTCGCGTTATATATATAGATTTCACACGAGCTAAACGAAACTATATCATCCAGCGTCTTGCAGATATTGCCAAAACTTTCGGTCAATCAGTGTGATTCGGGCAATCGAGCGCGTATAGCATAGAAATGAGGAGGGAGGTTGGGTTATGTGATCGATGACGTCGTCGTCGTCGTCGTCCATGAAAAAGGGAAATCGCGCGAACGCGTCGTCGTCTCGCGAGATGTGCGATGTGAATTGATGGGACGGCAGTTGTGTGACGGTTTTTCCATTTATTTGTGAAAGAGAGAGAGAGAGAGGGAGAAGGTAAGAGCATTCGGGTAAACTGATGGGCCGAGTTCTTTGTTCAGCGTCGTGAGCGATGAGTTTGCTAGGGGATCATTATTGTTGTCTCGTTGTTTGTTGTAAAGAAGAGGGGACGAGCGAGCATATGCGCAGGTTAATTGGTCGTGGACAAAAGAGGCTTTGATGGGCTGCTTTTTTTGGAGAGGAAGGGGAGGTGGTGTTTTGATAAAGATAATATGAAGGGAATGAATTGACGTAGTTTTGAAGTGTGTAACGTACTTAGAACGTCTTTTCAATTGTGACTTGTTGTTGTGAATAAAAAGATCGCCTTTGAAAGGGTGTTTATGTATTTTTTAACTTCAAATTGCGTCAGCAGTTAAAGTGAACATTTATTAAAAAATTAAAATTCGTTTTATAAATTTGATTATATTTTCTAAGTAATCCGTGTAAACGAAAAATTATTTATACAAAACACAAATTATTACGTAGAAATAAATCTCAGGTATTTTTAACTTTTTACAAACTGCAAAATTTTAGTCACAAACTTGTAACTTAAATTTTTCATGTAGTACGTCATTAAACCAATACTTGAAATATTCATTTTTTCAATAGAGAAAAGAAACGACTTTAATATCGATAGAGGAAAATTTTTTTTTTACAAAAAATTATTAGAACGTGAAAAAGTTTATGAGCTTAATAACCACATATATATAAGTAACCAATAACCCATAATATAAGAATTTCTCTTTCAAAATTTACAATACAAGTTCAACACAATATTGTTATGAATAAATCTGGTTCAATTAACTAAATACATATGAAATCCCAGGCTTCTAACCAATTTCTAGAATTAATACGATTCGAATGCACCGCACCTTACACTACATCGTAATCGGCTTCTCCCTCTTATGGCTTACAACGTATAGTTTATTAATAGAATATTTTAATTAATTAGAATCTGCAAATAGCATTGCAAATAGCGTAGCGGTTTCTAAAACTAAAATTCGTTTTTTATTTTATTTTCAAATAAATTTACCAATTTCTCGGAAAGAACTAGAATTTGCGTTACTGCATTTTACCAACGCCATATTCACGTATACAAAGGCTAAGCTTTTTCCCGGAATAAAGATAGAAAGGGTAACAGCAGTTCTTTTAATTCCACCATTCCACGAAAAACCAAGCTTATTAAGTTATTGCCGAACCGAGAAGGACAGAAAGTTCAACCCTTTCTCTTTTTTTTCCTCCTCTTCTGATGATTCATTTGATTTACCATTCTTTTTTCAACGTTCCACAACTTTTTCGCCGAAACTTTATGCTCGCGTTGCTCTTTTTGTTTTTATTTTTTATCTCAGCTGCAGGAGACCTTGCACACAGAGCGCTTATATATATATAAAACACAAATGAATGGCAATTTAAGTGCAAAACAAGTTCGTGCGCACGAGCGGTAGACTCGTATAATTAATGTGCCAACCAAGCGCCCCTGCGACGTCGTCGTCCTTTTTTTTTCTCGCGTACAGGCGCGGACGGACCTTAATTACCAAGGTGAGATCCGGCAGTGCGCGCGGATACCATTGTACTTTTAAATTTACAGCTGTATCCCGCCTCCTTCCTCCTACTTCTCAACGCTAGCCTTCGAGCAATAGTTTGGACAAATTGTACATTTTTATCACTCGTCTTTCAGCATACTTTTTTTTTCTACTCGTCTGACGAGACGAGAATGACAGGGACGCTGTTAGTTGGGTTAACTGGACGGTGATTTCTCGCTGTTTGGCCGAGCTTTTTTCGATGCTCAGTGTCCGTTGGAAAAAGTGTCGACGTTTACATTATTGTTTTTTTTTATTGTTCTTTCTTTTGGTTTTAGTCGGTAATTTGTAGTCTGATATGCAATTTAAAGTGATAGATGCAATTTAGATTTAGTTTAATTTAAAAAGTTAGGGGATAAGAACTTTAACTTACTAGTTTACAAAATAAACTCTTAATTAAAATCACGGAAGAAATATACAAATTAAGATATATATGAGAGCAAAGTTTTTATGACATATATTGCCAGAGAAAATTTTGCAGATTTTTTTAATATTAAAACTTTGATGAAGAGCTTTAGCTAAACTACAAAATGCAAAAGATTTATTAATAAAATAAAGCGTAATTTTTTTTCTTTCACATAGTATGTGGAATATTTCATACGCGCTTAGAAAAAAAGTTACAATCATTAAAGTTTTACGATGGTCATAAAATCTTCGGTATTCTTTTTTTAACTATACAGCATTGTTTCGGAGTCATTCGAAAAAAAAGAAAGTAATGTTGTTACCATTCAAAGGTGCGTACGTATAATAAAGAACTTGAAAAACACTGCCAGTGCATGTATACTTCTGTCCTACATTTTTTTTTGTTTCACCAGCTTTCGCGATACATTCTTGAACAAACCCCACAAAGGAATATCGTATCAAAAAGATTCGTCATCTAGGTTAGCAAAATACCAATATTAAAAATTTCGTTCTCATGTGTATTCACATTTTTTTTGAATCTGTAAAGAGTTAGTTAAATGAAAACGAGTTGAAATGTTAATTAAACAGTGTTTGAGTATAAAAACCTAACTTTATATTAAAAATTTCTTACAGTAATAAACTGAAAGCAGTAATTCAAGTAAACGAATGCTGGGAAATTTAACGTAGTATAAAACTTCTTTCGCTAATTAATTGTGAGTCAGCTAAAGGTAAGATTTAATATAGGATTACGTTTGCCTTGCAGTAAATACATTTCCTTGATATTAAAAGCTCCCCTTTTTTGTAATGAACTCTTTTGTTTATTTTTCATATGCAAAAGTCAATTTAAAAATTTAATAATTATCATGAGAAAAAATAGCTCTATTCACTTATAAAGAATAGAAGTATAACCAGTTATTAATTTTATTGTCAGTATATTATTGTTAATTAAAATGCTACATTTGATATTTTGCAATCAATTCTACGGTTAGCTTATTGATCAGAATACAGGTAAAACATGGCCATTCAATAGTTTAAAATGTTAAAATGTCTATTTGATTGATATTTTTTACGAAATAATATAATTGAGATTGAAATACCCGATTCTTTTTGCAATTACAATTTCTACCTGAAGTTCAAATGTCATTCATCGAGTTGTATTCATAGAAAATCTTAACAATAATGAACAGTAACCTGATAATAATAAGCTATAAATCATTCTATCAGCATAACAATATTACGCTGTAAACGTTTATAACTATTCTAGAAATATAAAAAATATTATTCTGTCAAATTCCCGAAAATTATTATAACATTAATCCACGATACATAATACATCCAAATACACACACACATATACAACTCTCTATTTCTCTCATATTTATTGGAATTTTAAAATTTCGATATTCTCGATTATATTTTGTTTCTGAATACGCGAGGCTCCGACAACAATGGCTCGCAGGTTTCACAGTACACCTTGTCACCACTCTCGCCCCGTATTTTACAAATACAAATAAACTTTTATTCGACAAAAATGTTAATATCGAAGCATTTTTAAAATGTTTCATCTCCATCCCTCCCTCTCCCACCCTGAATTCGTCAGACCGTCGAGAGTCGGGAAAATTTTCTCCCTTTCTTCCGCTTCTCACGAAGAAAAAAAAACGAATGGAATCTAAAAAAATCCTGCCCTATTACTTGATTTCTAAAGGTACTCGAGAAACATGGCGCGCTTGCGTTTGCCCATTCTCCGAGCAACCTTCGAAGGGAACTCATTGCACAGCAGATTTATTATAGAAATTAGTCCCCTGGGGTGGATCCTTTTTATCAAAGGATTGTACTCGAAAAGGAAAGGGAAGGAGGAGAGGCAAGGGATGAGGAAGTACTTTCGCATGGCCTTTCATTCGGCGTGACCGAACAAAATATATCAATTTTTTCTCCATTTATCTTTATTACAATCGCGAATGAGTTTATTTTGTTCGCGATTATTGGTGCAATTGTATGAGTTGGTATTATTACGTTCAATGTGTATACGTAGTTTAAGTTTATCTATTACCTGCAGCCTTTTTGGCTTAGCAAGTGACTTTTTGCTATACTCGCTTTTGAAATCTATAACTTTTATTTTTAATTTATTCTGGATGCCTAGAACACCGCGAGAAACTGCGAATTTACTGCGTTAGCTGCAACATCATTCGGTGTCCGAATATGTTTTAAATATGTGTGTTATATCGGATAAACTTAACACTGGGAACATATCTAATCACCTAGCTAACATTTTGTTAAGTTTTTAAGCCACAAATAATTTCTTTAAACTGGTAATAATACAATTTGAACTAGGGGGGTCTATGTAAAAACTTCGTTTTTACATTAAAAGCACGACCGCATTACTGAGGAGATACTTATATTTTATCGGATAAATGTATTGGACATGCGCTGAAAATTTATTTTTTATACGTCATGTTTAAAAATCGATTTTTTTCGACTTTTCACGATTTTTACTTTTACTGGAATTTTTATGTTTTTTTATGGATATCTCTGGAATTGAAACTGGATCCTCCTTACAATTAGGCAAATGTTTGGGCAAAATTTCATTAAGATCCATTTAAAATTCATCGAAATAATCCATAAACATCATTTTTGCTCTGGCGAATATATAAGGCCCTCCCGGGGCGGTCGTGCCTAAATCCACTATTTTGAATTTTGAAAAGCTGAGGTATGGTTTGCAATGAGTGACCTTAAACCCTCCTTTATCTAGAAGATTTGGTTTAATTCAATGAATTTTTCACAATATAAATGAATGTTTTCCAAAAAGCAGCATTTTTTTTAGATAGTTTGTTTATAACAAACAAATATACAAAGACAAGCGTACGTTTGAAACAGGGCTTGATGTAGAACTTAAAGTGTCATAAAAAAAATCTCATAAAATCTAAGTGCATCACTAGGTGACTCACCATGATGCAAAGGATCAACAACAAAAAATCGCTCAAACGGTTACCGAAATTACATAGGTTTGTCGGGGTCATCCATCCATGTATTAACCACGCCCAGTGTTGCTTAACTATTATGATCGGGCAAGCTGCAGTTCCGCTGCCCCAATCCACCAAAACACCGGTTACTATTATGTACGATATTTTTTATAAATTGACGTACTTCATACGCATTACTTTCTGTGCTACAACCAATAAACATTTATTTCTTTCGCTGTGTTCAGTCAAACGAGTAACAAATGAATATAGAGATCTTCATACTATTGTTCCGTTTGATCCAGTTTATTGAAGCAACATTAATCAAAACAAATCTATTACATTCAACTCTGTGCATACTGCTAACCATTGAAATATAACAAAATACCTATACAATCTATCATTCCATTGCTTCAAATAAAAAAAAAAGGATTTGTATTTAATATCAATGTCTGACTGAAACCAGTCTATATCTACTTCCACAATCCACAATGATGTTTGATCCTATCTCGATATAGTATCAGTTAGCGCCCTATTATCCTCACCATAATCCAAACAAGAACCAAATGGAATCCACTAAATCTTCCTCCTCACATGCCTATCTCACCTACAAGTATTCTCATATATATACACACATGTTTTCTACCATAGCAAGTACCCTATCCATTAACCATCCTAACCACCCATTCTTACGTAATCACAATCCCTTCTCTCATCCCCAACGTCCAATTACCTAGAATGACCATAAAAACTCCCTACCCGATACCCATCAACGTCCCTCTCTCAATCATCGAACCCAACTATCATCCTCTCTACTACTACTACTACCCCTTTTCCCCGGCTTCTCCAGTCCACTAACATTCAACGACCAAGCCACCTGCCCGCACGTTCTATCGATTAATTTACCACGCGCGCACGCGTTCACGTTTTTCAAGGGCTACCGAACCATCTAACTGCCCATTAATTACCACCTCTCGTCACATAAACCCTTATTCCCCCAATCCTCATCTTCGTATCAATCCTTCCCCTTTATTTTTTTTTTAATTCAGCTCACCTTGTGTATCCAACGAAGCGCTACCTTGTCGAGAACCTGTCGACAATGTGGATGGCAATAGCAATAGCAAAAAGAAAGAGCTAACTGCTATAGTACTCGTTGCAGACAAGAGAAACGTGGTCGTAGCCAATGTCGATGCCACCCGCTGATCTCATGCCACTCTCTCTCTCTCTATCTCTCTCTATCTCTTCCTCGAAAGGTGTGGTTCTCTCTCCCACCTCCTTCTCTTTCTCTCCAACCTTCTGCGCCTACCAGCCGCGCGCGCGGCTTCGCACAGACGTACACCCACCCGCGCACTGCTTTATACAGACGGCATATATTTATACGATAAAAGAAACTAACACACTGCACAACGCGCACACATATGCACACTTTGTTTCCCCTGCCACGTGGACTTCTTCCCTCTTCTACGTCAACTTCCACTACAACATATTCGTCACTTATACATCAACTCACTTTTCCATCTCTCCTCTTTCTTTCCACGTTCAACCGGCAACTCCTTACATTATCACTTGGATTATTTAAAATAGTATCGCACAGCTCTCTGAAATATACACTGAATTATCACGCAGCACAGCAGCAGCAGCAGCAGCTATAGCACCTTTATCACTAGCGTCGGCAACGTAGCCAGCAGCAGTATAATAAGCGAGAAGCGCACGAGGGAGCACCGGAGCTCGCACTGAGAGAGTAACGCGCGCGCGTCTCGCGCGTGGGGCGGGGCGATGTCTTCGCGCACACGCACTCTCTCGCACCTGGCTTACACATACATATGTACCTATACACTGACCCACGCGCACTTATACACCCTTTCGCTTTTTATCACCAACACTATAGCGCGTGCGCGTGAGTGCGAAGCTCGTTCGAATCCACTTGTTGTCTCTCCTCTCGCCCCGTCTCTCCACCTCGTCGATGGAACTTTGGTTGAATGCTATGGGGGAGGACACGGGCGCCGGATAACCACGTGTACGGCCCTGTGCTTGTGTGTATATATATACACATACACATATATACACTTTACTGGCTCGTTCGGTCTGTCTCGTTTTGCTCCCTCTGTCTCTCTTTCATGACAACGGCGGCATCTCGGGAAGTCCCGCAAGGCCGGCAGGTTGGGGGGGTTAGCTTTATCTTTCAAGTGAGAGATGAGAATCAACGTGTCCAATGCTCGCGTTTATACTATCTCTCTTATCTTTCGGCGATTTTTCAACGTTGCCGTGTGTCTACATATATGGGCGAAGGTTTTTCCTACCTCACGCTCTCGTTCTGTCTCTGTCACCCGCGGGTGAGAAATACACTCGACGCACGTGAGCGCTGTCGCACATGTACACTACTACTACTACTGCTGCTGCTAGACTTGATGCACTCTCTCTGCACGCACGCTGCTTCTTCTTCCGCCCCTATATGTTTTAGCAAACGCACGTGTACACATGTAACTGAACAATTAGCAGCGTTATGGTAAGCAATCGTGATGAGGAAAAAAAAACACGGTCTACGCGACCGACGGACGAGCAAGCATGTATAGGAAGAGAACACGTGAGAGACGTCAGCGGCTAGGAAACAACCAACCAGCCAGCCATACAGCCACACAGCTTCATTCAGGGCTTGCAGGGCGCCGCTCGAGTCCTTCGTCACACCCACTTCCTCCTCGATACTTCATCCGGCTCTCTTATCTTCCTCGATATATCATCACATCCCGTAACCCTCACACACCTGCCACAAACTTATATTCTCTCTCTCTCTTTTCAAGCGACAGACAGCTCTCTCTCTCTCTCTAAAACCACCCACACACACACGTATACATATACACAGAGCGGGTCGAGCGCGAGCCGACGCTCTGTCCTCGTCCTCGCGCGTACGCGCACTCTCTTACTATACACCCCCGCGATAGCCAGCCAGCCAGCCAGCCATACCAAACTCGCAGAGAGCGAGCGAGAGAGAGAGAGAGAGAGAGCGACGAGACATGCGCATAGCGCGAACGCGCGCGGCGGCGGGGTGAACGCACCGCGCGGCCGTTCCACCCTCCGGGGCGAGCTCTCCCCCCTTCTCTATACCAACCGCTCGGCTGCTGCCACTGCTGCTACTACTACTACTACTGCTGCTGCTGCTGCTGCTATACGAGCGATATAGTCTATCCTTGTCTCCCTCGTGCACCGCGCGTCTGTCTTTTGTCCCTTGCTAGCGCTCGCCGGCTTTTCGTTTTTCGTGCGCCGTTGCCGCCGCTGCCACCGTCGTCGCAAAAAAAGACGCGATGGGGTAGGTTGGTAGGTGGCACCAGTCTACATGAGCGGGTATATATGTATGTGAGGGTGAGTGTAGTGTTGCAATTTTTAGGGAAGAGAGACGCGAAGAGTGGGTTGTCAGGCTGTTTTTGTTTTGAGGCTGAGGGTGAGAGGCAGAAGCAGAGAGAGAGAGAGAGAGAGAAGAGGTGAAGGAGACGACTATGTGGAATATTTAGTTGTGAGAGGAAGGCGAGGAAGGGGTAGGGGATGAGTAGAAGGTCTCGGTTGACCGAGGTGGTAATAATGCGCGTTTTTTTTTGGTGGTGGTAGTGGTGGGGAGAGGAGAGTGTGGTACGAATTATTCCACGAGAGTGTATATAAGTGGAGGCTGATTGCCGCTGGGCTGCTTTCAAGATGACTAATTTGTAGCGCTTCCGTTGCTGAATTATATAACAAAACCGCCCTGGAAAATTAGCTGGTTTTAGGGTATATATATAGGGGTATTAAGGTAATTGGAGTATGGAGAATTAGATGCAGTTTATGCTATAGGAAGCCGTTTTTTTAAAGGTCTTCAAGCTGGAGATTTGCCAATTATTATATTGCTAAAATTCATATTCAATACCTTACGTAACGGAGAAAACTGTTACCATCATCGACACCGCTTTTCACCCACCATCACCGTCCTGCCAACCAATCAATTTCCAGACTAACCAAAAACCATCATACAATATCCAACCTATCAGCCAACCTATAAAACTTCAACAATCGAGGGAGAAAAAAAAAGAAAAAAATAGTTCAACGCATTCCCTCGTCGAGTAAGCGAACGATCGAACCTCTGACGCGCCGTTTTTCCATATATACCACCCCGTCGCAACACCCAAAGCCAACCTATTCCCAGAATTGCATCGTACGTTGAATCGACCACTCTTTCGATTTTCATTTCGTAAATACATTATTTCCAAGTTGTACTAACCGCCCGCAGATCTGGTCCTTTTTAAATACCACTCGGATAACCCAGTCACGATTCCTGCAGGCGACGTTATACGCGCGCGGAAGCTTATTTCGTCTGACCTAGCTGGAGTGTCCAACGTATGCGCGGTCAAGTGGGCATAGAGAACTGAAGCTATTTCGGGAAATCTATTAGATATCGTCGTCGATTTTGGATTGCATAAAAAGTGTATATGAGAAATTCTACAAATTGGACATATTAGGGGGTTTAGAAAAATAAGGAAACAAAAGTTATAGACATTCTGATACTGGAAAACGGTCTTCTAACATTGTTTCAACCACAGATCCAATTTTCTCGTGAAAATGTATTATAGAAAAAGTGAAAGAAGCTCTCACTGATGACTTACTAATTTTAAGTCCATGCAGGTGCCAATAAATAAAAAAAAAAGTTAAAGTTAAAGAAAAGAGCTTCAATTTAAGACGAGAAATGTTAAAGCTGGAAAATTCTTTGCAAAGTTAGATTCACTCGTCAACCGCGAAAAATGATAAAGTAACGATAAAAATTTCGAGAATTAGGAAAAAAATCTTTCGTATTTTGCAATTTTTTAAATATAAGTGACTTAAATTCAAACTTTTTTTTATTATTTAATTATTTTTTTTTTAAGAATTTATTGGCGCTTGTGGAAACTTTATATTGATTAATTATCCGTGACAATTTTTCATTCCATTTTTCCTATATTATGTTAATTTTCCATAATGGAAATAGATGTGCTGTTAAAACAGTGTCCGAAGACTATTTCCAACTATTGTAAATTTATCTTAGACTAATAATATACGACTTATAGAAGGACAAAATATATTAATACAGAGTTGCACCTTGAAACTTATTTATTTTTTTCTTATCTGTTAGACCCTCTACATGTGGGTAATCTGTAAAATTCCTCAAATCCACGTGAAATCGAGACTTACGCGGACACGACGTCGTATTTAGCAAATATTTTAATTAAACAAGGTTAAGCAAGAGGGGGTTTTAAATTTTAATTAAAAAAGTCTTTTTTCCGCATATGCGTGGCATCCTTGCGGATTCTTTTCACTTGCACCCTGCAAGCGTATCTTTCTCTCCTGAGCGCATTCTTTCCCCATAGTGTCTTCTTTTTTTTCGCACACTATACGCGCGTATCTCGTTTCTACCGTTCACCTTATCGCAGCTTCTCGTTCGTCTCTTTATTCCCTTTCTCATCCCCCTCCTATCCTATCCTTCTCGCGTTTAAAAAAGGGAATTTAAAAAACAGCTCGGTTAAAACATTCAGTTTGAAATGGCGCACCGTTACATATTTAACAGTAAGAAAAAAAGAGAGAGAGACAGAGAGAGAGAGATGAACGAAGAGAAAATATACGAGCTCTTTGAAAGAAGAAAATGGATCTGCACCTATAGACCATGTACTCATTCTTCTGCTACACGGAGCTCGTGTATGCAATGGATACTTGATGGAATGCACGCTAAGAACAAAAGCTTTGCTCGCTTATATGTATGTATGTATGTATGGGTGGATGGATGTGGCGAGCTGCGAGGTAGAAATGTCGAAAAATAAATATTACAAAGCGAGAAAGACGAGACTCGACCAATCACGGACGCGAATGAAGAGGTAACAATACGTGATCAAAATGGCAACTCTAGCGTCTCTCCGTCGACTATGGCTAGCACAACGGCACTGAATTGCAATTTATTTTTCCAAGTATTTTGTTAGCCAGAATAAGTCGTCTCTTGTTGTCGAGGTTATATACATATATATTGAGGAAAGGATAAATTTTTTATATGTAGGGGGTTTGATTAAATAAAAGTTTAATGGTTCGTCGGCGAATAATTCGTTAATTATGTATGATTTATTGAGTATGTTTAGAATAATCGATTATTGGATATTATAATATTAAATGTATTAGCTAACATAATAGGAATATGATATGACACAGCTGAATAACTTGTCACAAAATGCTATTATAGACTTAAGTAAATAATTCAATTATTAAACTTATACTTTATCGTTTTTATAATTGAAAGAAAATCTATAAAAATTAACTTTTATTTGAAACTCTCGATATTTTCCAGGTACATTATAATCTGGATTAGCGCTATTACGAAGTACGATAGACACGTTTCCGACGTCTCTCGACGCTATGCTATACTTTCCCGCTTTCTCTCTCTTTCTCTTTACCGCGATAGCACCACTCTCGACTGTCGATTCCTCGCACAACTTTTATTCTTCTCCCGTTTCTTTATAATCGTATCATTTCGAAAATCTTATTCTTTTTCTCTCCACTCTACACTCACGTGCTTCTATTTATTGCGTTTCGTGTTCTCGCTAACTTCTTTTTCCTTCTTTCTTACCTCGGTTAGTTCATTTTTCCTTGCATCGCTATATATATATAGATATATATTGCTCTATCCTCTATCCGCGTTTTTTTTACGTTTGAAATTTTTCCTTGCTCAGGGTATTTTCTTGTTTCTCTGCTTGCATGTTGCCATGCAATATTGTAACTTTAATGCATAGCATAAGTAAGACATAGCAGTGTCAAGATTCTTCATATAGTTGAAGAAAGACATTTTTATCGTTCGATGTTTTAGCTTTAGCCATTTACCCTTTTCTGAATAATAATAAAAATAATATTATAAATACGTATGATGATAATAATAATAATAAATATCATGAAGCTTTCAAATTTCATATTGCATTAAAGATGTCTTGCGATGTATGTTTTACGGATAGTGAACATGTGGGGTACTTTTTTTACACCCTGCTTAACTTTATTACTAGTAGTTTATGCTTCAAATATTTGAAGTACATGAAAAAAATTTACGCTATTTCGTACTGAAAGCTACTATATTTTTATTTTAATCTCGAGATACATTTGAATTTCTCCGTACTAATTATAAAAATTAACGATTAAAAAAAATTTTTTTTTTATAAACTAACGAAACTCTGACGAAAATAAGCACAATTTAATATTTTCCAGTACGAATTTTTCCTCTGCATACGCAGAATTATATTGAAAGAGATTTAATTAATAGATTTAATTAATAACGACAAATTGAAAATATCCACTTATCATAACTTTTTTTAATCCATAAACACCCACATTCACCCTTTCTATTTTCCAACACGTTTTCCTCTACAGCGGCATCCGAAAAAGCAACTCGCGGCGCTTGCGCGAATTAGGAACGTTTACGAGCTGCGCTCACACCGAGTGTCGGCTGGAGAGCGCACAATCAGCTCGACGCACGTCCCATTCATTACGGGCCAACGAGCCGCTAACTTCTGTTTCATTCAACTTTCATCCGGTTAGTCCTGATCCATCCACGTGCAGTCGTCCAATCTTTCCAACAGCGCCACACTCCTTCTCCAATAATTCGCTCTGTTATCCCTTATCTCTATATATTTAAATCTCTTTCTCTCCGACTGTTTAACCTTCGTTCGCGAATTCTTTGCCGCTTGGTCGTAAACGACGAATATTAAAGCGCGCGTGTCGTCTATAGTATTTACGCTATAGGAGCGGCACGATGCTGCCACGCCACGTGGCGGCGAGTCCTGCAAGCTTCCTCGATCGAATTCTCCGATTGAGCGCGGGAGAAGCGAATATAGTGTGAAAGAGAAGAGGAAGAAGAAGGATACTATGGTATACAGGGGTGCATATAGGAGACGGTATATATATATATATAAAGGGAGAGCAAAGGACGATAAAAACTAAGATGCGAACGTGCGTTAAGGAAGTAAGAGAGCTGAAGGCGACACGCGCGCGTGCGGCCAAGTCTCTTCTTCTTTTATATTATAGAGATGTATATGGAGCAGACGCGCGCGGTCGCGCCTCCGGGCGGAGATATTGGGAATTCAGTAGACGACGACGACGAAGAGGAGGAAAGAGAGGAGAAAGGAGAAGAGAGTGGTAGAGAGTTTAATAGCGAAGGAGCAAGGGATAAATAGAAGAGCAGAGGCTGCCCCCTCTCTCTCTCTCTCTCTCTCTCGTATGGTCAGCCGTAAAGGCCGGACGTGCGGAATCGCGAAAACACGTACGAGCGTAAAAATTCTCTCTTTCTCTCTCTCTCGACTTCGTGCACGGCACTAAAAATCGCTACTTTACATTCGCGATTTATCGCCGCTTGTAATAAAGTAATGTCTCCGTTTTTTCCACGACGCGAACTTTACGGTGTGAAATGGATTTTCACTTGGACTCTTTCTCTCACTCTCTCTCTCTCTCTCGCTCTCTGTTTTAAGGGGTTCGAGAAGGAGGAGGGAGTAGTGTACGAGGAGTGGGGATTTATACGAGGGTTAATAGGGGGGTTGAGATCGTGAAGCTAATGACATTTAAATCTGGTCGAACGATCTGTTTTCACGGTGTGCAGGTTATGGCGTGTTGTTGCCTTGTGATACGTTGTATATATAGGGAAGTTATATAGGAAAGTGGATACGATGGGGAACGGGAGAGTATATATACAAGATTTTGTGGAAAATGCGCGGAATAATGAAAGAGATTTATAATGAGTTTTGGGCAACGCTTATATTTATCGTAAATATAGTAAAGCATCACGTCGACGACGAGCTAACGAGCAATTTTGACGTGATAATGAGGTTTAAAAAAAAAAAAAAATAAGAGGGAGGATTCACAATTTCGGTATACGCCAGTGCCTATATATAACAACAGGCTACCGTCAATTTTCCCTGACGTTATTTCCATGCGCCTTTTAATAAACGTTCGCTAGCATGCGCCATTGCGCTATTTGCAAGTGTGAAATTTTCAAAAGGCGTTTTTCTTTCATCACGCAACGCTCTCACACAAGCCGTGCGGTCGGGAAAAATGTGAGTGCGCGCAAGCAAGCGAGCGAACAAAGCTTTTACGTGATGTATATATATATATATATTCTCCATCGCAAAAATGAAGTAGTAAAATAATCGCGTTAGACTCATGCGAATAAACTAAAGTTTAGAGCTACGAAAACTTTCTGTAATTGCATCTCGTTCGCAAAAGGGGAAAATTCGAAATCTTGTTTTGGAAGTTTATCTCGTGGATTTGAAAGATATACAAACGTAAACTCGCGAATAAATTCGTTGTATTTTTTTAATAGCTAAAATTTTGTAATATATTTTTTACAGAAAACAATTTTATTTGATGCTAAATAATGTATGCAGAATAAAGAATTGTCATAGAACGAAAAAAATTTAACGAGCGTATACGCACGGTTGACACAAATATTATTTCATACTCGCACGGGTACGTGTAAAGGAGAAATGTAACAATATTTTTTTATTTGTAAAAAGATATATGGATCATGAATATTACGTAATTGAAATAGCTCTGTTCATATTTAATTCGTACACAACTAATAAAAATTTTTTCAAAATCAAACTACATTTTAAAATTTTCTGTTTCAATAGAATATATTTTTTATTTTATTTTACTTTATTTTATTGAAATGAACGAGCCAAAATCTTTCATTCAATATAGAAATATAAAAAACATAAATACAAATATAAACAGAAACGTAAAATATTAACTTTAAAAAAAAAATAACAAATAATATTTGAAAATAAACATTCTCTGAGTTTCAGCCCGTTCTGGATCTATACAAAAATAGAGGATAAACGTCAATTCATTCTAATACCCACCTTCAAGAATCCTTTTAATGCTTTTAAAATTATACGTACAAAATCTAGATTGAAATGAATCATTTACATACTGATCGTTGAATCTACTCGTTTGTTCTATGTGTATGTGTACACAGACGCACATAAAAGTAAGGCTATTTAAACCATGAATCGTTTTAATTATAAACAAATTAAATATTTTTTAAAAATACGTGTTCTACTGACTGTAACCTTTTCATAGAGTATTGGTAATGCAGTGTCCATATTATAGATTTCAATACTGAGCTTCTAAATGACTTAATAAGAACTGAATCGATATATTCATCCAATGAAAATATCGTATCAAAAATTAATACAAGATCTTCAATAGATTCAATTCTACATCAAGAAACTGAGATTCTACAGAAAAGTTATAAAATTAATATCTGGAATTTATGAACTGAAATAAATTTACATTTAAATTGACTTCAAACAGAACTATTATTTTTTACGACGTCTCCAAATAATTAAGTGAATCTTCGTTTATGTCCCTATCTGACTCGTAATTTATTTTCATAAAAAAGTTGGTATCATCAGTATAAAGTAACACATTTCAATTTCAGGCCTCATAATACATGGCAGTTCAAATGCAGTAAATAGTTGATTATATGCTTTTTCCATTGTTATGACATTTCTATTTTTCTACAACCAGATTTTTTAACGGAGTACCATCGGTACGTAGCTAGTCAGTTGAGAAAACACTTCGACTTGTCATTGACTCACGCAGTCACAATCGTAAGTTTGGCAATGTAGTACCGTATTATATACCTATATGATTCTAACCTAATTTAATACTTTAATAAAACGTGCGTTATTCAAAAAGGAGGCTCTGAATAATAATTTTGAAAGCAGATATGAAACTGGAATACATTTTTGTATATGTCAGAATTTTCTCAGAATTTTTTCATTTTAAAATGTTTTTATATACTACAAAAGGTGCATTTTCCCATAAGAAATTATGTTATTTTCAATCGCTGATTTCTTGCTTCTGAAGTTCTGAGTCTTCATAAAATTTGAATCAGAGCTTCAGTGCACTTTAATACAGCTGTCACCCAAATATCAAACGATTTTCATTTCAAATTCTATTACCGAGGGTACTCCCTTAATTCAACTACGTACCACTTAATTCCTATTATTAAGTCGAACTTTGGGAACACTAGAGGAGAATTCATCATTTTATATATAATTCGATCAAAGTTATTAACATTAATGTTACTAAATTGAACAATTAAGACTAATGAACAATCTATAATTCATTACAAATATGGATATAGGGATTCGCAAATTTAGAATTACATAGAATATTACCAAAATTTAGAATAGATTCAGTTTTGAAAATGAAATTTCGAACAATGCAGGTTAATATTTGGCAGAAAAAAATTGTAATTGTTTATTATTAAACAATGGATAATACCAAATACGCTACGAACACAACGACTCGCATTTATATATCGATTAAAAAATGCACTTCAAGTATCAAAACATAATCATATTCGTGTCAGTTGATTAATTACATTTGATTTAATTGAAAATTCCGATCTATATACTCTATGCAATTGAAAGTAATGATATTTAATGATTGAAAGCAAATTAAAATTTTTAATTAATAACATAAACAACAATAAACATTTTAAAATTATTTTTTTCTTCATATAATTAATGAAAAGCCAATTTGTATTATTCATATTACGCTAATAATACATAAATATATATTTAACAATATACGTAAAGTTTCCACGAGGTACTCAGGCGATCGTCCATTCCAATCTTGTAGCAAACAACTGATCAGTTTTACGGTACGTCATTGTTTTCGGTCATTACCTTCGTACGAGAACCCAAACGACATCGTTCAACCAATTTGAAAAAATTTATCGATATTCTCAGCTATATATATCTATACTTACTGACGATTCAGCTAATCCTCAACAATATCCCAACGAGTGTACCAACAAACTCCACAACCATCGTATATAACACCCCTCGAAACTTCTCCTCTCCTTTTCCACTCCATTCAGATAATCTCTCTCTCTCTCTCTCTCTCTTGCTTTTTACGCTCTCGAGCGTCTCGACGGCACACTTCCGCTGGAAAAATTGAACCGCAAACGCGACGCTCGTCTTTTCGCTGTGCGCGCTTACGCGCCCCGCGGGCATGAGAAGGAGGCTACTTATACACGCTCTCGCGTGTGTATACACAGAGTGAAAAGCGCGACCGCGACTACGTCGACACCGCGGTCTGCCTTTTGCCCTAGACCTTCTTCGTCTTCTTCTCCGTCGTCTTCTTCTGCGAAGAGGTTATTAGAAGCGAGGAATCTTATGCGATAATGCCGGTATAGACAGAGTATGTTGGTAAGTATGATGTTGCTAGAGTTTTATGGGAGATCGGTCGATGAGCTTTCCATCGGTTATGGTGGGAGATTTGATTTTTATGGATGTCTTTTTTCTTATCGAAGAGCTGCTAGATGATAACGTGGAGAGTAAGAAAGAGAGAGAGAGAGAGATGAGGGAATTTATGTGGGAAGAGTTTGACGAACGAGGTTCGACGCGGAAATATTTTCATGAGAGATCTGGTTCCTTTGATACATGCGTCGATATAATGGCAACGTGAAATTATACGTGTATATATATATCGCATATATCGCACACATGCATATACGTATATATATATATGGATGTGTGCGATGTCAATCACTATTGTTCGCATTTAAATCACGCAAGTATTATTGCTGATATCCAGGCGTCAGCGGCAGGAGATTTTAATTAAATTCTCGTTCGATGGTTGCAAAGTTATATGTTTGCTTTTTTAAATTTAATTAACGTAATTTATTTAAACTAAAATATTCTTTAAATGAATTTTCGTAGGATTTCGAAAATAAGGGAGCTTTTGGAACAAATGGAAAAGCTCTATGAAGAGAATTCACATATTTTATACGAAAATCGCTGGTATAATTAACGTGAATGAATAAATTTTAATCCGGATGAGGAATCAAAAAAAAAAATAAGTGAAAATTCATCAAGCAGAGCCTTTTCATTTTCGATATTATAACCGTATAAATTTAATACCATTTATCGTACCAATACATTTCGTAACTAGCTACATGTACATAAAGAGGTAAACAAGTGACAGAATTTCTCATCGTAAAAAATTATGGATATATTATAGCTTAGATGTATTAAATCAAGTGGAATCATTTTTAATTAAAACCAAAATATGTAACGATAACACTATATACCTATACAAATATTACTACCATTTAAAATATCACTACTGCCAAAAGTAAATGTCAAAATTCAGTTTAAATTTATACATACTTATCATGTAAAAACAAAATTATATATTCTTAACCATACAAAGTCAACTGCAAATCGAGTACTTTATGGTTAACAATTAAACAAAAGATTTGTCCTGTCTATTAACCCCCCCACTTCATTGATTTACTTTTATCTCGCCAAATCGCCACCGCACAAAACCTACCCAAGCTACATTCTCCATCGCCCTATTGTTCGCACGTCCCCTGAAAAAAAAAAAATCCACCCACTCCGTCTCTATATAAGACGTCTCGAAGCCGCCCCTCGGAACTCCCACCCGAGAAACATCACGCACACCCTCGCAATAGACAACCACTTCCTGCTCTCTCTCTTTCTTACCTATCCGCACTGAAATGTTCCTCGCGAAATGGTCGAATTATTAACAAGCCGGAAAAGCTGCTGCTTAAGTTCGATATAGCCCTTGTTCCTCCGTAACCTTAATATACGATTGGAGAACCAGGCTATATAGTCTACGACACCGTGTGAATCAGCCAAGACGCCTAGCATAAAAGGGTATAACGCAACTCTCTCTTTCTTTCTCTCTCTCAGACTATGCACTTCGGTCCATTATGCTGGCGCTACTGCACAGCCGCCTCCTTTCATCCCCCTTTTTTTTGTACCGTCGATGACCTCTCCTTTCTCTCTCTCTCCTTTCTCTCTCTCTCTCTTTCACCCTATACCGCGCGGAACTTGGCTCGCTTGTATCGCTCGCGCGTATATAGGTACGCGATCCCCTTTGTCTTTCTCGCTTTACAACGCTCGCGAGATCTTATCTTATCGGCGAGCGCTTTCTGCTTTCCCCCCCGTTTGCCAAGGTGCGTAGAACCGAAGGGTGCGGTATATATATAGTGGTGTACAGAGTGGGCATGTGCGTGTCTGAAGCCTCTTGTATATTTCATTGTTTTATTGGGAAATTCAGAGAGAGAGGGTGAAAAATAACGGTATGCGTTAATTGAAGTGATATTCTGCCGGTTTGCTATTGTTGTACGATGGTTGCGGAAAATATTGCGAGTATAGCCGTACGGTCGCGTGAGACATGCCATTGCTGCGATGAAGAGGGTATGGGGTACTGCTGTTAGGTTTTGCGAGATTTTTTTTTTGCGGATTGCAACCGTTGGCTGGTGGCGGGGTTGATGGGAGTATGATTGATCCGGAGTTGCGGAGTTGGAAATGTGGTGGTGAATTTTATGGGTTTTGGTGGCCAATGAATAAAGTGAAATGAAAGAGAAAAAGGATATAGTTTATTTATGTGAAATAAAATGATAGATATATAATATTTAATTTTTTATAATCTTTTTGTTATGTATATAATATCAGTAGTAGATGTACTTGTTTTTTTTCGATTTTGTTTAGTTTTATAGTTCAATTTTTCGAGTTTTTTAACTTTTATGAAAGCCGATATAAAACTCGATAAACATAAATAAAGCTTTTTCACTTAGCTTATAATATGCTTTATAAAACTAAAAAATAATAGATATAAATTGCATTCTTTTACACATAATATCTGTTTCTTCGGTACACAACATTTCATCTATACAATTTATTTTACTCGGTATTTTATCGTTTTAATAGCTTTTATAGAAAAACTCAAAACCATTAAAGGAATTCTATCTATTCGTGTTTCCAACTTGCTCTCTTGAAATGAACTTGTTACAGATCTACTCGTTTTACCATATCAAGATTTTTACGATATTTTCCTATCTTAAAAAACGATGGGTTTGTTGTGAAATCATTTTATTCGTGATTTGATTGGTTGAAACATATGGGTTGCTAGGTCACAAAAACAAAAGTGGCGCGCGAAGCGCGCTTAGAGATGACTAGTATTGAAAATTTTGGATATCATTTTCCTATTGAACGTCATATTGTGAGCAGATAAATGAAAAACTAAATTCGTACAAGAGAAGAGCATGGTTTATAGAGTGACTCACTCAATATATAAAAAAAACTACTAGTAGACAAACCTATTTCGACATAAATAGTCAATAAAGTATATTTATAAATCTTTTTCACTTGAAGAATCACTTTCTCTCAACTACTCAAACTTCGAAAGAATTTATATTTTGACATATCGGTACCATAAAAGCATTTCATTTATTCATTTGAAAATATCACGTGACCTATTTATTACATTCGTTACCCTTTCGTATACGTTGTCTATATTAAACTTCATCACAAAACAAACTAATCATCTAACCTCCCAATCTATAAATTAAAAAAAAACGGATCAATAATTTCAAAGCATCCACAAATCATAAAACTCGCATGTTCCGCGCTACTCTCCAGTTCTCTCATAGCACGGCAGAAACCCATCAAATTGCAGCGCAACATTACTCTTATCACGGCACCGCGATATTTAGCACGCAGAATCGTCATATCAAATAAAATATTTCCCCCTCTGACGTCATAAAAGTTCATGAAACAACGACTGTACGTAACCACCTATATCTATATATATATTTACACAACCGTGTAGTCACGCACATGTGGTCCGTGTAACCACCCAGATTGAGAAACCAGGGTTAAACTGAACGCAGAAAAGTATATCGAGCGCCGTGGTGTACGTCATTTTTACGCTATTAATAATGCATGATACGAACGTATTACTATACTATTTGTATGACAAATATTTATCGATTCGAGCGAGCGAACGGACGACGCTTGCCGTGGTATATATGTATATATATACAGGGAGGAATCTTGCGGAATGTGGTGCGGTTATGGGAACCAGGGATAGGACATCGTTAATGTCGACGTCGTTGCGGTTGCTGCTGCTGCTGCTGTTGTTGTTGTCTCTGCGGTTCTACGTGATTAGAGAACAAGAATCAAGAGACGATAAAAAATACATACGGATTTTGAAAAAGCATTTTTCATGGTGAAACGTCGATAAAGTAGCGGTGGGTGTAACGTGCGGGAGAGAACTTTTGGCACGCGATATATGGACGCCGAAACGCGTGTCCTTAACCACCGCGGTGTTATTGAATTTTTTCGACGCCAACGTTACCTTTTGAGCTGTTAAAACTTGATAGACTAGCCAAATTCCGAACGAGCCGCACCGATGTTTTCGCTCTCTTGCCTTCTGTTATTTTTTTGTTTACACCTCCTTGCATTTACTCTCCCCTCGCTCTCCTCCCCAGTTTCTAACACAAAAGGAAATTTACACGCTCACATTTTTCTCCGGGAATCCCACGAAATTATTCCCCCCCTCTCGTATCTATCCTCATTCGCTCTCCCTCTATCATCTCTCTTTTTTATATATCAAATACCTAACCTTCTCTTTCTCTTGCTTTCACTTCACTCTCTAGGTTTCTATGCATACCACACCTTTAACCGCGCATGCCTCGGTTTCTCGTTCTCTTCGTTCGTGCCAAAAATCATTTTTCACGTTGTCGGTTGAGAAAGATAGGGATATTTTTAGTAGTGGCAACAGCAATCGGAGCCCCCTGCTGCGATTAAAATTAGATTTTTTCCTCCCCCTCGTGTCTCGTTTCGCTTCTGGTTTAATGGTCGTGATTTCCTACCTGGTGATATGAATGTAGATACAAATGACGATTTGTTGGTAGGATATTTTTGCGTTTATGCGGTTGGAGATTCGACGTTTTGAGGGTATATGTACTGTTAAACGAACAAAAGATTGTACAGGAACGTGAAATGTGTAATTCTTGTAAATTATTATATACAAAATGTTCATTTTGTAATATTCATGTACAGTTAACGAGTACTTTCATTGTAAAAATTTACACAGAAACGTTTTACGAGTTCTGTTTATTCATTATTATTTATATGTGGTAATTCTACTGAAAAACAAATAATTTTGTAGTAGAAATTTTTGTTATTCATGAAGTAGATCATGAAAACTAATATTAAATATCGCTGCCAAGACATTGCTTTTTTCGAACTGAATTCAATACATCAGGCTCCTATATTATATGTATCGCATGACGTATGAAAAACCATTGAAATTCAATACGATTTCTTTCATTATCCAGTCGAAATATCCAAATTAAAAAAAATTTGTTCTATTTATTATTAAAGTATAACTATATCTATTGATACAATTTTATTAATTATGTATATTTTCAACCTCAAATTCATATATAATAAATTCATATATAAATATGTTGAATTAATATCGACCATTAAGTTATAAAAAATCCCATAATCTAATAGTAAAGAGAATGTGCAAATATTTTTAAAAGATAAAGATTTCCTCACGAGAATGTGATATGAAACTATATACTTTAACGATTTTTTTAAAACTATTTTAGAAACATATAAAAACATCATATTCGAAAAAAACCATATTTTTTCCTTTATGAAGGAAAATATTTGTTATGAATATGCAATATGAAACATTGTAATATCCCAAGCGTTGGAATATTATACAATCTAAAATCATTTTGTATGTGTATGTACGATACGTTAATATATATGTATATGTGTGTGTGTATATATTTTTCAATAATACGTAGAAAAAGTGATGGAAAATTCCAAGCATTAGGTACCTAATGCATGCACTCGCGCGAACATCAGATCGATGCGACGAGATTTAGAGGGATTGCATACGTCACATAGACTAGTTCAAAGCTCGGATTTTATTTTACATGGTAATTTTGCTAAACTTCTTTCAAAATATTAATTTTTTGTACGTACGCGTCTACATACATGTATATATA